>JACAFY010009017.1:0-46094 GCA_015252635.1 Dictyostelium capitatum
TTATGAAGTATTGATGAATTATAATTTGAAATTGGATCAATTAAACAATTAATTATTGATGAATTAATGAAATGATATGTATCATATTGAATATTATCATTAAATGTTAAATTACAATATCTCTCAAATGGACCATTCATTTGTAAATTACAATAAATTAAATTATATTTTTGATATGAACAATTGAATTTATTGAATGTCAAGGTAATGATAATTCAACAATTGTTGAATGTCGTAACAAAATTTCGGAAATTTTTATCACAGCTTGGCGATAAAATTTTTGTCGGAAATTTTATCACACACTGATTTAGTTTTAAATTTTTAAATAACCACAATCTAAATAATAATAAATCATTTTTAATATAAATAAGAGTCGAACTTAATTCTAAGAAAAAATAAAAAAAATTGATAAATTTTTGAGCGGTTGTAAAAAAAAAAAAAATTGATAAATATCTAAGAATACTTGTTCAAAAAAATAATTAAAAAAACATATCATAATAATATGGATAATAATAGAAATAATAATGGTATTAGTGAATCATTATTTTGGAAAGTGTTTTCAAATACATATTTATTGAAATATATAATAAATACAATCCACACAACAGAATGGATTATATATGACGATCATAAAGAAATTAAGAAAAATAACAGATATAAATTTAAGGAGATCTTTTCATTATATTGGATGATTGAATATAAACAATATCCATTATTAAAGAGTAAAATTGAATCTGGTGATTTTATTCATTTTAATGTTGAAGATATTGGTTTCATTTTTAATAAAATTTCAACATTATCCAAAAAAGAAGAAATAGTAGTGGACTCCACTGATAAAAAACAACAAGAAAAGTTATCAAAATTGAAAATTGAAAAACAAGAACAACTAGATTCATTAAATCAAATATTAAAAATGTTTATGGAAAAGAAAAGAATTGAATTTGAAATTTGTGACCTTACAAAACTAGCAGTAAATTATAATTGTTTAGATGCATTAAAAGTTTTAACAAATGAACCATATTCAATTATTGTATATCCATCAACATTTGAATCTGCGATTTTAAAATCTCATCCATCAATTGTACAACACTTGTTATCATTAAATCAATTTAACTTTTTAACCGATGAAATTAAAATCAAATCATTAAAACTTGCTTCTCAAAATATATGGTATCGTAACGAAATGGTTGAATTTATATTGGATAATCCAAATTTATATCAATTACCACCATTGGGTGAACGATCAAATAAAGAAGATTGTATTTCATTCAAAGATTTCTTTAAATTGAAAAGTTTTACTGTAAAAAGTAAACTAATGGATATGATATCAAGAGATAATATGATTGGTTATACATTTTCAATTGTTAAAGATTTAAAATTTACTCATACATTTGAAGAGATGCTAATATTATTAAAAATTTACTACAAATATGTAAAAAAACCACAAGATTTATCAAAAGTTTCAAATGATGGGTTTCCATTGCCTTTAAAACAAAGTATTGACAATATTATTAAAAAGTATGGTTATAAACATGAAAATAAAGATATTAAATTTAAAGAATTGGTTAAAATTTTAATTATTGAATTTAAATCATTAAAATTGTACAATGAATACATTATCAAATATAAAGAATCAATTGATGAATATCATAATGATGGATACCAATATAAAGAAAAGGATAATCTACTTTTAATTTTTAGATATATGGGAATTAATGGTTTTAATGGTTTGAATAATCAAGAATATTATAAAAATCATCTTCATAAATGTATGGAAAAAACAAAAAGTCAACATATTGAATATTATCCGTTACTGGATTTAATTGAAACAAAAGCTGATGGTAGTAAAATATTAAATATTAATAATAAAAGTGTAATTGATTGGTTGGCAAAAAGTAATTTTTCATTGGTCAATTCATTTATTTCAAGACATACATCAGTTGAATTCTCAACAGTTGAATTATGGGTATATGCATCTTATAGTGAAATCAAATTAACAAAGACAAAATTAATTATAAATGATTTCACATTAACAAATTGTTTTAGTCAAGCATTTAAAGAATGTGATATTAAAACATTGGCTGAATTAGAATTACATTTTAGTAAATATGATATGTACAAATCAAAATTACAATTACCAAATGATGAATCAAAAATTCAAAAAATAATTAATCATTTCAACAAAACAAATTACAAAGGGTTACCAATGTCATTCATTTATGGATTTTTTAAAACTGCTTTAACCAATGTTCCAACAATTTCATTTTCAAATGTTAAAATTGATTTTGCTTTAAATTTAATTGATGAACTATCAACAGCTTTCCTTGCAAAGAGTATATTGGAATTGGATTTTAAAATCACAGAAATATATATCAATAATATAAAACATATATTATTTAATGAAGAACAACTTGAAGAATTAATTTTAGATGAAAGAAAAATGTTTGATTCAGAAAATTGTGTATATTATCATTCTGATTATGATGCAAATGAATTGGTCTCAATAGTAGGTAAATTAATGGATAAATTCAATTCAAGAGAAATATTACAAAACAAAGAAGATAATCAAAATGAAATTCAATCATATCAAACAATATTCAACTACTATTTTCAAACAATAATTCAAATTGAATTTATTACATTGGATAGTGTTTTGTCAATTCATAAATTATTAGTTGATAATTCATTCGCAATTGATCATACACTTTTTCATTCATTTTATTATCTTCAATTACGTGATCCAAAATTAATCAAATATATTCTTTCTAGACCTGGTTATAAAGAATTTTTTGATCACGAACAAGTTGATGTATTTTCAGTACCAACCATCTATTCACTTGCAAGTGATGGTCATGAAGTATATCATGGATTCAATCTTTCAAAATATTTAAACATTAATCAATTTACATTTGATTATATATTGGGGATTAGTGGTACCACTGATATAAATAATGGTAATTCAAGAATATTCAAACATTCATTTGATGAAATCCTTGGTAAATTGGTTACACAACTATCAATTAATTTAGCATCAACCGAAAATCAAATTACAAAGGATTTCTTTAATGAATCTTTAAATGAAGATTTATTATATTTCATGATTATCAGAAGAATTGATTTATTCATTTCACATTTAGAATATATTTCAAGTAAATTAGAAGAATCAATTAAACCAGAATATAAAGATGAAATTTATCAATTCCCAATAAGATATGAAGTTTATAATTCACCATCAAATGAATTATTACCAACAAGTACATTATTTCAAAATTGTAATAGTAGACCAAAATTATATTTATCACAAACTGAAATCTGGAAAGATTCATTATTAATTCCTTGTACAAAATATTCAAATGCATTTAAATTCTCTGAAAAACTTATTGACTTTGTTGTATTGGATATGGATATTCAAGATATACAAAGATTTATTGAATTTAATTGGGGTGTTTCTCAACTCCATAATAAAGTTTTCAAAATATCAATTTGGTTTAGTAGATATGATATTTCTAAATTCATATTGGATAACTATTCAATTGACATTTTCAGTTTACCATTATTTCCTGGAATTTCTTTGCATTATAATCATCATGATGAATTTAAATTTATTACTGAAAATTATTTCCATAAAGTATCAAATCTACAAGTACATAAATCAAATGTTAATATATCATATCCATTTATTTTCATTAACCAATTAATTAACCATTTATCAAATAGTAATAATCAAAATGATTTTGATCAATTCATTTTATTACCATCAACTCAACAATCAATTATAGAAAAATTGATAATTGAATTATATAATTCAAACAATATGGAAACTGATAAATCATTTACAGATTTTGGTAAAATGAAACAATTAGAATTACAATTACAAAATAAAGAAATTCAATCATTTATTAAATTAAAATTGGATCAATTCATTCAATCAAAATTAGAAATTGAAAAAGATCAACTAATTAATGAAGATCAATATGATAGTATTTTTAAAAAATCATTTAATAATGGTGATATTATAATGTGTAATTTAATATTAAATCGTTACCCATCAATTTTCAAAATTACAAAACAATCAATTAAAAAAGTAATTGACAATGGTAAAATTCATATCATTAAATATTTTTATAATCAAGATAATTGTAAATTATTAATTAATAATTTTCAATCTGATCTAGAATTATCTGATTATTTAAAACAACAATTATCAGTTCACCCAGATTATAATTTTGATTTAAATTGGTTATAAATAATAAAATAAAAAATGAAATAATAAATAAGAAAACACACTCACTCTCTAGATTATCTAAATAAAGATTATTATTATTATTTTATGTTGGGTACTCCAGAGTTACTTTTTTCTTATTTTTTAGATTTTGAATTTTTTTTATTCTAAATAAATATGTGAGGGAAAAGTTTATTTTCATAAAATAATATGTTGTTTAATATTAGCTTATAAAAGTGATAATAACTATTATAAAAATTCTTTATTTCAAATAAATATAGGAACAACACACAAAATTATTTAATTTTATAATATGTGAGCAGTGGGTGTGTTATATTTTTACACTAATATTATCGAAAAAACACAACCACAAACACATTTGAACATTATGTAAAAAAAATTATTGTGTTAGTGTGTATGTGGGTATATTAAATATTTCTATTTTTGAAAAATACATACAATAACTGTACTGAAATGCTGAATTTGATTTATTTTTATTTAAATTTAAAATTATTTATCAAATGAAAAAAGGCAAACATTGATTTTTTTTTATTATAAATATTTTTATTTTATCTTTTTAACATACATTCAACACAATTAGTACTTTTAAATCTAATAATAATAAATGAATCATTCAATACCAATACGTCCAATTCAAAAAAGTGATTCTGATTTATTATTAAAATCATTATCAAAAGAAAAATCAAATATAATAAAAGAAAAAAATGAAGGAAAGGAAAATGAAAACAAAGGTTGGACACCAATTGACAAAGATGGATCTTTAAGTCAAGTTAAAATAACATTATCTGATAGATCTTTAATTAAAAAAACTGATCAACAAATAATTGAACCACAACAAGAATCAACTTCTGAACAACCGCAACCAATCTCAAATATTAAATTCATTGATAAATCTATTGAACATGAATCCATAGTAACACCACACTCGTTACCATTGATAAATTCAGTATTAGTTGAAAAAACCTTAAAGTTGTTTCAACGGGAACAAATACAAGAACAATGTAAAATACAACAATTTAATGTAATAAAAAATAAAAACAAAACCAATCTAGATTGCAAATACAATAAAACAACAGGATGGGATTTAGAAATACATATATCTTTTATTAAATGGTTTATTACATATGAGAATATCGGTTTGTTATTGTTATTTTTGTTGAATTATCATTTGGAGAAGATCATTTGTACGGTTTGTTATTGTTGTTGTTGTTGTTGTTGATTTTGTTGTGATGTAGGTGATATAATATAATTTGATAATTGTGATTTAGCTG
The DNA here is from genome assembly GCA_015252635.1 of Dictyostelium capitatum. NCBI lineage: Eukaryota > Evosea > Eumycetozoa > Dictyosteliales > Dictyosteliaceae > Dictyostelium > Dictyostelium capitatum. The sequence goes on from JACAFY010009017.1 coordinate 5,515, forward strand.
ATAATAACTGAGTGTTTAAAGCATTGTATTTTGATACTAGTGCATTTAATGAATGTACATTTGGGGTGTTGGATATTAATTGTGATTTAATTTGATCCATTTCATTCTCTAATGATAATATTAGATGTTGAAAACTAACTTTTCTAATGAATACCACTTGGTTTAATTTAAATTTATATTCAACACAAATTGGATTGTTCTTTATGAATAGTAAACATTTTGAATATCTGTAATCTTTGATGTCTACTTTTAGTTGTTGTAATAAATTTAATTCCTATTTTTATTATTATTATTATTGTTATTGGTATATATTAGTATTATCCTCAATAATAATAATGCATATGTAAGTGAAGTGAATTATTACATACAATATAATTGTTTAAACAAACATCTTTTAATAAGGATGGACCAACAGTATTGGACACAGAGGTATTAAAAGTGGTCTTGTGTTTAGAATAATCAGTAATTGATTTAGTAACTCTTGGTGATGAAGCAGTATTAGCAACGGTATTAGCAACGGTAGTAGCGGGAGAGGAATTTTTAACAGCTACTCTTGAGGTTGATGAATGATAAGATCTAATTGAAATCATGTTTTTGAATTTGAATTCGAGGATGATAAAAGAGCACACAAAGAGAGATATTGAGACACTAAGTGAACTGAGAAACTGTTGATTGAGAAGCTATTGCTGTTGCAATGTTGATTTTGAATAATGAATACATTTTATGAAAAAACAACCTTTTATAATGAAAAAGATTGACACCGAACAAATAAATAAATTTAATTCAAAATAAATAACATGATTGACACTCCATACAAAAAAAAAAAAAAATTTTAAAAAAAATTACAAAATATCTAAAAATTTTTAAAAATCATTATTAAAATTGAAACTTCCTAAAAAAAATAAATAAATGTGTGTTAAAAAGACAAACAAAGAATAATAATCATTTACAATATATTTAAATGTCTTTTTATTTTTATTTTTTATTATTATTTACATGTTTATATTAAAATAATATTTTTTTTTTTTTTTTTTTCCAATTATTTTAATTTAATTCTATATCACTACCACTACCACCATTACTTGTACCACTAAAATTATCATTAATATCAATAATATCATAATCTAAAATATTGTTATTACCACTATCATCACCATCTGTTGTATTACCAGCGCCATCTAAATTATTTATATCATTATTATTATCTTTATCTATACTACCACTACCACTACCACCATCTTTATAATTTAATTTTTTAAAATATTTTAAACCAATTAAATTATTAAAAAATAATTTAAAATTTAAAATGAATACAGTATTATTTAAATTTTTCTCTAAATTTGATAAATTATCTTTTTGAATGAATTTGATGATACAACAAAACCACATGGATAAAACAAATGGAAAAGTTAGTGAAGTGAAATTATTTTGAATCAACATTATATAAAATGTAGTTGATATTATTAATGAAATCAACACGAATAATCCATCAATTGTTTTAGTACCACTTTGAGCAATACCACATAACACTGCATTAAACCCATAAAGACCAGAATGAATTCTAAATTCAGTGACAGCAGAACCTGCAACATCTATGAAATAATTAGAAATACCAGCAGTTATAATAGTTGATATGATACCATAAAGACAAGCAATAGGTGACCATACATATACACCCAATAATACTAATAACCCAGAAATGGCATCACCTAAAAATATGACCTGACCAAATGAATGAGCAGGCATTGAATAATCCATTAAAACTTTATAATCAATTGTATCAGATGGTATTTTCGCTTCAATATATCCAGAACCCATTACACCAGATGATCTAAATATCCATAGTAATACCCATGTTGTAAAAATGAATGGAAATGTATATGCGGGTAAATTATTTCTAAGGAAAAACTCCATAATTAAAGTTGATACAACTGATCCAATTATAAATCCAGCTATTACATATCCATTTAATTTAAAATAAAATACTAATGCACAACCAATTAATGCTGAATTAAAACCATATAATCCTTTCATTATATTATTTTTATTAAATCTTAATATCACTGCTGTCAATGTTGATAATATAGTACAAGATAATGCAACAGTTGCCATAATAGGATTTTCATAATATAATCCAATTAAAAATAATAATCCAGTAATACCATTATCTGCTAAAAATATTTCACCAATTCCTCTAAATATACATTTTATACAATTTATTATTATTTTTATAATTGAAATTAAAATTATTAATTTAAATAATAAATTATTAATTGTTTTTTTATTTTCATATTTATTGTTGTATTGATTGATATTGTAATTTATTTTATTATTGTTGTTTTCTTTATTAATCATTTACATTTACAATTACAAATGTTGTGTTGGTGTTTTTTTTTTTTTTTTTTTTTTTTTTTTGGGGTTAATTTTTTTTTTTTTTTTTTTATGGGGTTTTTTTTTTTTTTTTTTATTTTTTTTTTTTTTTTTTTTTTTTTTTTTTAATAATTTAAATTTTAAATTAAAATTTTTTTTTTTTTTTTTTTTTTTTTTTTTTTTTTCTTTGGTGTGGAAATTTAATATTCAATTTTATATGAGGTAATTGAAAATTATCAAAAAACGTCGAGGTAATTACTTTTATTTTTTTTTTATTTTTTTAATTATTTTATAAAATTTACCATATAAATGACCCCCTTATATATAAGAAATCACACTTGATCAGTTGGGCACTAAATTTTTTCAACTTTTTTTTATTTTATTTTATTTTTTTTTATTTTTTAAAATGATATCGATAATAATATGGTTTGACTTTCCACTTATTTTTTATTATATATAAATTAAGTTTTAATAACAATATTTGTGAAATATATAATTAATTGTTATAAACCACACATATACACAGAAGAATTAATTAATTTTTTTTTCTATACAAAAAAAAAATACACACACACACAAATTTAAATTTTTCAATTTTTTATATTGTGTTTATTTGTGTGTGTGTATATGTGTGATGTGTTTAAAAAAAATAATAACCTCGATATAGAATTAATTGTTGAAAACTTCATTACCAATTTAATAACTTCATTACATATTATAAATTATTATCATACCCCCTCCATTTAGAAATTGTTATTTATTTATATTTAAAGCATACTTATTTTTTGCTTGAATTATATATAACAACTACTAAATTTATAAATTTCAATGAAAAAAACTATTATTAAAACATATAGATTATCAGGTATCTGTTTATTTAGATTTTTTTGATAATCGAAAAAATGAAAAAAAATATTTTTGGTTACACTTTATGTTGATATTGATTTTTTTTTTGATTTAAAGTATAAATGATTTAAATATGTTCAGCAAATGTTGCTTTCATGGTACTTATTAATTGTTTGTTATTGTTAAAAATGGAATTGATTATTATTTGTATTTGAAAAACCATCGTGACCACTATTAATGTTGTTTGATATATTTTGTTGTTTCAATTGTTGAAGTGAATTTTGTTGGGTGGTTGATCATTACTGTTAACAACCAAATGATTATGTGTTGGAACCAAATGAATTTAAACTATTATTAAATATTGGTTATTGTAATCGTGGTAATCCAAAAGGAAATTATAATTGATGATTAAATTGTTGTGTGTTGGAAATTGATATTGTTGAAAAACTATTGTAATTTTGATTATTATTGCCACTATTATTACCAAAGGTAAACTGAAATGAATATTTTGTTGTTGTATATGATTATTATCGTTGTTGTTAAACAATTAGTTTTGTTGTAATAGGTGTTGAAACTGATGTACTTGAGTATGCATTTGACCTGCTTGTTAGTTATTATTATTATTATTATTAATTAAAACACTATTTGCTAATTGTTGAATATTTCGTTGAGTATACAATGATGTAATATTATTATTTAGAGTTGATGTTTGTTGATGTAATTGTGGTGATATGTTTGATACTGGTGTAGATTGATATATATGTTGAGAAGTGTTTAGTTGATGTTGAAGATGAATTTGTTGTTGTGGTGATGTTGGTGTTCTAACATTGATGTTGTATTATTATTTTGAGTTTGTTGATGTTGTTCTTTTTTGAATTATTGATATTTAACTTTTGAACTACAACTACGTGAATATGATCTAATTATTTGACCATCCAATATCAATGCTTTACCAACTAACAACATAAATACCAAAAAATGCAACATTGATTACCATGTTACCTGCGTTACTATCTCTATGAATTGGACCACATACTGGACAATTTAAAATTTTATAAATGCCATGTAAATAACAATCTGGATCAAATTTACGAGGTTGTTCATGAAATTCTGAAAAAATGTGTTGATGTAAAATAGGTACACTTTCAACCACACATTTACTACATCTCTATAATTTATAAATGATTGTTGTTAGTATTATATAATATAAATAATATTGATTTATATATAATCACAACAGTATTAATGAAATGTACATACATTTGAAGTGGTAACATTCACCAATTCCAATTATTATGGCACCATCGGAATTATTATTTTTTAATCAACACCAATCACCATTAACTCATCAATGTTAGTAGTAATTAGGAAAACAGCATAGATCTAAAATATATTTTCTCTTTCAACTGGCTATTCGTTTTTTTTTTTTTATTTATTTTTTTTTTAATATATTTTTTTCTTTTTTTTTTTCGTTTTTTTTTTTGAGAATTTATTTCTGTTGTATGGGTTACAAAAATAGAAACCAATTAAAACAGGTTTTTAAAGTACTTATTTTTTGTTTGAATTATAATATGTATAAAGTGATTATAATAATGGATACATTCACACATACATTTTAAAATGTCAAAAATGACAACATTGAAGTTGTATTATTAGATATTTTTCAAATAATTGAGAATTGAATTATATTGTATACATTACATTTTTGCACATATCTCAAAAATTAACAACCATTAAATTTATAAATTTCAATGAAAAAACTATTATTAAAGCATGTGTATTATCAGATATCTGTTTATTTAGATTTGTAACGATTTTTTTGATAATCGAAAAAATGAAAAAAAAATAATAAAAGATTAAAAATGTGGTTACACTTTATCTTTTTTAAAATAAATAGATTTGCAACGAGCATAACTATTAATCAGTAAAGTACCAATATAATCTCATATTGACATTCAAAAGTTTGATGTCAAACAATAATAATAGAAGTATAACAGTTTTATTTATAAAAAATGTACCAAAAAAATTTAATATGAGAAATTTTAATATTTTCAATTAAAAAAAATAATCAATAGTTGACCAATAAAAAAACTGTTATTTGAATACTCGTCTAAAATTTGTGGTGAAAGGTTTTTAAAAGAAAAAAAAATATGAAACTTGATGGGTGATACCACATAAAACAGCGACTATCAGTTAAATAGTCTATTTTTGCAAGCAATTTTACACAAAATGAAAAAAGAATTCGTATAAATTATCGTTTGCGTTACACCAAAAAATATCTCCAACTGTTTTTTTTTTATTTTTTTTTTATTTTTTTTATTTTTTCAAAAAAATATAAAATGGGAAAAATAAAGTTTATTTCAAATCATTCAAAAACTACTACTATTACATTTATATAAACATTTTTTTTATAACATTACTTTCTTGTACCATTAATAATCAAAAAAAAAAAATAATAATATAATAATAATACCAACAATCAAAAATGAGAATTGCATTATTATTTACTTTTATTTTCGCTTTCCTTGCAATTGCTTTTGCATGTGAAAACGATTTCAACCCAAACACTTCAACAATTGGTGAATGTTCAACTACTCAAAAAGCATCATGGAGACCAACTGATACTATCACTGTTCTCAAACCATCAGATCTTGATCCATCAGAATTAGCAATTCACGAAGAACGTACAGCTTACATTTTAGCAATTGCCAAATCTGTCAACAAAAAATTCGTTTCATCAATTTACCATCAAAATGGTACTTTAATGTGTCTTGGTGTAAGTAGTAGAATCAATTAAAAATTTTGAATAGATAATCAAATTTTCAAAAAAAAAAAATATCAAAAAAAATTATCAAATTCTAACAAATACAAACATTTTACAGATCAACATTGGTAAACCAAATATCATCTCTCATGGTGAAATCATGGCTATCAACAATTGTACAACTTTATACGGTATCACATCATTCACAAATTACACTATTTACAATACTGGTGAACCATGTTCAATGTGTGCTTCAGCTCTATTATGGGCCGATTTCAAACAAGTCATCTGGTCAACTTCAAACTCTGATTTATTATGTAAAATTTGTATGTCAAACATTCCAATGGATTCATCATACGTTTTCAGCAGATATTATGGTTTAAGAGCTAACCCACCAAGAATTATTGCTGGTGTCTTAAAAACTGAAGGTGATGCTTGGTTCGGTTCATACTGTAACAAACCAACTTCAATCTATTACATTAAACCACAATGTGCTTGTACCAACACCACTTCACCATTAAAAATTGATCAAACTCGTTATTCATCATGGTTCGAAAATGGTCAAACTGTATCTCAATTCGGTGGTATCATCACAAACACTGGTTCTGAAACAATCACCAACCCAACTTTCACTTCAAACTCTGCTCGTCCAAACTCAATCTGGGGTCTTGCTGTCAATGAAGCAACTGCTATCTGGTCTCTCCAATGGTACCCAGTTATCCAACCAGGTCAAACTTTCTCATTCGGTTACATCATCAATGGTGAAGACCAAATTGCTTTCTTACCAACTGCATAAACACACTTTTGAAAAAGTTGTACAACTTTATTTTTTTCATTTTTTTTTTTTCAATCCTCTTTTGTCAAATTTAATAAAATAAATTTCAAATAATTTTTAAAAAAAAAATCATCAACATGTGTATTTATTGTTTATTATTTACTATAATTTATATAATGTTGTACCCATTACTTGAACTGAATGAATATTATAATTTACAATATTTTTATAAATATCATATTATATGAATTGAAATTACCAACATCAATTATTATACCAGTTTGTTTGTTTTTTAAAGTAAAATAAATTAATTCACCATCTGGACCACTTGCAATTCTACGACATGACAAATTTATTGGATTAATTGATTTAACTCTTTTAATTAATGGATAATCATTATTTTCAAATGAATGAATAATTACATTATCACCATTTACTTTTGCTAAATATCCAAATTTATAATCACTTGTTAATGTTGAATTAAATATAATAAATAATGTACCAAAATCACTTTTATAACTACCAATAAATAATGAATCATCAATTATTTGTGTTATTGTTGATTGTTGTAATTTTTCATATTCTTTTCTAATTAATTGTTTATAAACTGGAATTAAAATACCAAATACTTCATTTGTAAATAAATTACTTTCACTTGTTACATACAATGAACTAAACATTAATCCAATTTTCATTTGATTTGCCATTACAAATTGTGATAAATAACCAGGTAATTCACCATTTTTTGATTTTAACCATGTTTCTCCATTGTATGAATGTAAAAATGAAATACCATATGAACTATTACCATCATTTAATAAATTAATTGGTTGTAAATTTTCACCCAATGTTGAATCTGAAATGAATTTCGAATTACCATTTAAATATAATATTAATAATTTACACATATCCCTAGCAGTTGAATAAATACCACCTGATGGTGAATTCCAACCATTTGATGTAATGTCTGCCAATTTAAATTTACCAATACCATTATCAACTAATCCTCTTGCCAATGTATTTTTATTAATTGAATTAACATTAAATGTTGTGTTTAACATACCTAATGGTTTTAATATATTATTAACAACATAATATTCATATGACTCTTGTTCTTTAAATGATCTATAATGATAATCAAATAATGATTTATTTTTAATTGATTCACCCAACACTCTACCAAGTAATGAAAAACCTAAATTTGAATAATGTGATAATGTTTGAATTTGTTGTTGACTATTTGAAATTAAATATTGTTTTGATAATCTATCAAGTATTAATTTCTCAGTACAATTTACAGTACCAAAATAACCTCTATCACATGGTACTTCTCTTGATAATCCAGATTGATGTGATGCTAATTGTCTAAATGTGATTTTTGTTGATCCAAATGCAGAATTAATTTTAAATTTTGGAAAATACAATTTAATGTCATCATCAATTGATTTGATTATACCAGTATCTCTTAATTTAAACATTGCAAGTGATGTAAATACTTTTGAAATTGAAGCAATTCTAAAACGACTATCAATTGTAATGTTTGGACTTGTTGTATCTAATGGATTAATATTACCAATTGTTTTTTCATATACAATTTCATCCATATAAACAATTGTTGCTATAAATGATTTTAAATTGTATGATTTAATTCTTGATTCAAGTAATTTATCTATATCTTGATATGCTTTAATTAACAATGGATCTTTTTGATTTATCTTTATTGGGGTTTCAAATGTTGAACATCCATTTATAATTTCAATTAATATTGTTATTATTAAAATTAATATAATTATATATTTCATTTTTATTATTGTTATTATGTGTACATATTTAGTTAATATATTTATGAATCCATTTTTTTTTTTTTTAGTGTATATAAAAAAAAAAAACAAATTAAAAAAAAAGTGTTTGAGTGGTGTATGTGTGTGAATTTAAAAAGGTTTTTTTTGATGATCAAATGTAGTGTTAACAAACTTTTTTTATGTATACATTTTGATACTATTTATAACTCACAATAAAAAATAGACATTATAAATTTTTTATCATCACACAATCATCAACTTTTTAACACTTGAAATAAAAGTATACTTTTAGACCTAGATCATTAAAAAGGCATAACAAAAAGTGGTATTTATATATTTTTTTATATATTTATTTATTTTTATGAACAAATTTTTTTTTTTTTATGAATTAATGGAACAAAATCTTGAAAATAATTCAATTATCATCAAATATTTAGGGACTATAGTTTAGTTGGATATAACGACCGGCTAAGAACCGGTAGGTCTCAAGCTTAATCTATAATGTTGATCCAGAGAGAAAGTTCAACGGGAACAATTTTTTTTTTTTTATTAATAAAAGGTAAAATGCCTACCAACGGGAACAAAATCTTGAAAATAATTCAATTATCATCAAATATTTAGGGACTATAGTTTAGTTGGATATAACGACCGGCTACGAACCGGTAGGTCTCAGGTTCGACCCCTGATGGTCTCGGATACTTTTTACATTTTTCTGCCCTGAATCTATCAAATACTGATCCCCCTACTCATAATCTATCGATTCCTGTAACTTAAATCGATTTTTGAGTTCATGAAGTATTTTCAGCAATGAAACTAAATAATTTGAATATTTAGAATAATTTTATAATCTCTGGCACTTTTTTTATAACAATTATTCTTTTTTTTATTTAGTAAAAATTTCCTAAATTAGTATTGTACCAATAAATATTTTGTAATTTTATTTTTATGTTTACCAGCGAATATTTTGTATAGTTTAAACATTTTCCTATCAAGTGTTATTTAAAAGGTTTCTGATTTTTAACAACATGGGAGCGAGTTTCATCACGAATGATAAATGGTGAAAAGAGACAGAGTATTTATGAATGACCAATGGTGATCAGAGACAAGGGATTAATCAATGTATTGAAAAAGCATTAAATTTCTAAATTTAAAAAAAAGATAACCAAATTACGATAACAATTTATCACATTATTTATTTTATTTTTCTTTTAAGTTTAGTTTTCCTACTGATTAAAAATTTTTTTTTCTTATTTATTTTCAAAAAAAAAAATCCAAATTTTTCAAAAATTAAATGCTAATATTTTTATTTTCCAAAATCACAAAATATAACACAATGAAACAAAATTTTAATAAACCAAAAAAACAAACTAAAAAAAAAAATACAAATAAAACCAAACATACCACTGATAATACCAAACACACCACTGATAATACCAATTTAGAAAATAATAATGAAAATTATAGTTTATTATATAGTTTAATAATATGTCAAAACCAATCATCAACAACAACAACAACAACTAAAGATAATTCAAATTTATTTTTAAATAAAATTTGGAGAAATAACTATATAAAAAATCAAATAATTCAATACCTAAAAAAATATGTATATTATTCAAAAACAGTTAAAGTTAATAGGATAACAGATTTTCAAAATTTAAAAAATAAAGAATATAGATCAAGTATTGCAATTGATTATTTAGCAGAATCATTAGTTATACCAATGACTGTAACAGAGTTAACAATTGAAAGTAATATTGATATGGATAGATTTTTTAGAGCAAATAAAAATCAAATTCCAGAATCAATTACATCATTGATATTTAATGGTTATGATAAATCATTTAAAGTTGGAGGTTTTATATTATCAAATGTAACAAAATTAGATTTAGGGTTTTGGCGTCAATCAGTTCCTTCAAATTTTATACCATCTTCAGTGACAACATTATATTGTGTATTTGAAAATTTCTTGCCAAATCAAATACCTTGTTCAGTAACAAAATTAAAAGGAGCTTTCTATGGTAAAGATAAAACATTAATTGCAGGTGTAATTCCAAATTCTGTAAAACACCTAACTCTTGAATCATTTTATGGTGATATTGAACCAAATTCAATACCAGAATCAGTAGAGGAATTGGAATTTTCATGTTTTAATAAACCATTACAAATAGGAACATTACCTAATATGTTAAAGAAATTAAACCTTGGTTATCATTTCAATCAACCAATAACAATTGGAGTGTTACCAAATTCAATTACCACTCTTAATCTTGGTGATTTTAATCATCCAATTATTTCAAATTCATTACCATCAAATTTAATCAATCTAACAACTGGTTCTAATTTTATTCAAAAAGTATTACCTGGAAATGTACCATTATCAATAAAAACATGGAGATTTGGAAGTCTTTATCCATTTAGACTTTTAAATCATCCATTTGAAAAAAGTGTTGTTTCAAATAATTGTGATTTAATAAATTATTAAAACCAAACATATTAATTTTAAAACTAATTTTATTTATTTTATTTATAACCAATTTAAATCAAATTTATAATCTTGATTAACTAATAATTTCTTTTTTAAATAATCATTTAATTTTTCATCATCTTTTAAACTATTTGATAAAAGTGATTGACAATCATTATCACTATTGTAATAATATTTTATCGTATGAATTTTTTTATGTTTAATTAATTGATCAATTGAACGTTTTGTTATTTTATATTGACCAGGATATTCACGTAATACCATATTACAAAATCTAATATCACCATATAAAAGTGATTCAATGAAAAGATTTCCTTCGTATTTATAGTATTTAGATTGTTCTTCAACCAATTCTATTTCTCTTTGTGTTTGCCATTTTAATTTATATTTTTCCAAAGTTGATTTAATTAATGATTGAATTTCTGGCTTTTTAATGGTTTCAATTAGGGTTGATTCCAATTCTAAGTTTGTTCCCTCGTCTAATGCACCATATTCTTCTGTACCTAATAATCCACGCATTTCATCAATTGAATTTTCTAAAATTTTTGATTTTTCTTCAATTGTTTTAGTGGTACTTGTAAAATCGTTAAAACTTTTGATATGCATACCATTTTCATCCACTAACCTTGAAACGAAATCACCTAAAAATCCTTTTATAAATGTATCATCATCGACTATTGCAATTCTTGTACGTGCTGTTTGTTGATCAATTAATTTGTCTTTATGATTTTCCATAATAAATTCAAATTCTCTATGATAATTGTAGATTTGATCCTTTTTACAAATTGGAAAACCCAATACCATTATTGAATAATTTTGAATTATAAATTCCGCAATATCAAAACGGCCATAGTAAAAACTTTTTGTAAATATTGATTCATGAAATTGATGAACATGAAAATTATATTCAATAAATCTTTGAATTGAATCAATATCCATGATTTTAACAACAATATCAATGATTATATCGTCGTAATCAAATGAATTTGTATAAACTGGTGCAATAAATGACATTGATAATTTCCATTTATCATTTTCTGGTACAACCAACACTGGAATTGATTTACCATCCATAATTGTACTTGATGGTAATAGTTCAGTTGCTGGTGAACCATAAGTTGGTGCTTGATTTGGAAATGGATCATTATCCAATCTAATAAAACCAGGTTGATTTGATTCATCCAAACATGTTTGAATGAATTCTAAATGTTTAAAAAACAAATCCACTCTCGAAATTGTCAAAAAGTAAAGCAAATCAGAGTTTAATGTATTTGTGAAAAAGGAATCAATTAATCTGTTTGTTTTGCAAATTGATAATGATAATTTTGAAACCAACAAACACAAAATTTCATTTACAGAATGATTAAATTGATATTGACCAAATTGATCCACTGTGCCACCAAGTATAAATTCATATGAAAATTCTTTTGGTAATAAATATTTCTTTAAATTAAAATATTCATCAAATAAATATTCATCTTCTTCTTCTTCATTTGTTGAAACGTTTAAAATTACTGTATTGGCTGTATGAATTTGAGAAAAATAAGATTCTATTGATGGACGTGAATAAATGTATTTTGTAAATTTACTCGATCTAATATTCAAATAGAAACATGAATTGAATAAACTTGAAATCACTGGAACAGATTGAATTTGAAATAATTGATAAATTTCAATTATATGTTCAATTTTTGTACCTTGAGCAGAAATTAAAATTTGAAATAAATTATTTAATAAAAAATGAATTGATTCCAATGATTCATTATCACCACCACCACCAATTAATTTTTGTTTTTTAAATAATAATTTAATTGATTCTATTAAATCTAATCTATCTTGAGTGTTAATCATTGAATTACCACCATAAAGATTAAAAAATGACAATAAACTTTCATTTGCTTGTATTTTACTTTCAGCAGAAATTGGATTGACCATTTCTAAATTGAGTAAATATAATAATGATAATTTAAAATTTAAACAAGAAATTGAATCCATTAAACATTCTTCAATTTCTTTCTTTGGGATTGAATTTTCAATTGATAACGTAGTTGATTGGAATTGTTTAATTTTTACAAGTTTTTTACAAAATAAATTTAATATATTTGAATCCCAATTTTTGTATTTACCATTATTATTGAAATAATCAATAATCTTTTGAATTTTTGAATGGTCATCTGGTAGTGAAATATTTTCAATTACTGAAAAATCACCAAAGTTTGATCTTTTTGAATGTTTATCCAATTCTGCCAATTTATCGATATCACCCATTTTAATTGCTTTGACATATTGATCTGCAAATACTTGATTTTCCAATTCAAACAATTCCTCAGCAAATTCAGGAATTCCTTTTTTACATTCTAAATTTAGTTCCCATGAAGAATAGGCAATTGAAAGAATATCATCTTTTAATAGTAAATCATTTAATGGTTTAAATGATGATATCCAATCCATTGTTTCTTTATTTGAAATTAAAAGTTGATCTGATACTGGATTAATTGATGAAAAAATACCATCTAACCATTTCTTTTTACTACGTTTAACTTGACCAATAAATTTCTTTAAATCTGAATTATATTGTTTTGGATGTTCTTGTTTTATATCACCAATTAATCCAATGTATCTATAAAATGTAATAAATTTCATTTCATCTTCATCTGTTGTTGATTTAATACTTTCAAACATATGAAGTTGTTCAATTGATTCTTGATATTTAATGATATATTGTTTGTAAAATAACTTTTGTAAATTAAATCCAATAATTATTAATCTTTGTAATTCTTTTAATGAACCAGGTTCTTCTTGTTGTTGATTTTTATTTAGTAATTCTTGAATTTGATTTTTGATTGTTGGATTTAACAATACATTTAAATGATCATAAAATTTGAAATAAATTTTTAATATTGTTGCCAATTGTTTGAATGTATGTTCAAATTTGAAATTTGAAACTTGAGATTTACTTGGAAACTTTTTAAATAAATTTAAATCAATCAACCTATCAATTGTATCAATTGAATTAACATCTTGAAATACTGAAATATCCAAGAAACCATAATATGATACTTCTGCTGAAATGATTTCATTTTTATGTTTTAATTCAAATGATGATTCTTGATCTTCTTGTGATGAAATAGTTTGATTCATTTCTTCTTCATCTGTTGATTCTTCATCATCTTCATCTTCATCACTTTCATAATCTTTATCATCTTCATCATCTTCATCTTGGTTATTACTGTTAACAGCATCATATAATACATCTAATGGTTTAATTCTTTTATTTGACTTTCCTGAGGAATTTAATGAATGTTTGATACCAAATGAAATATCTTTTTCAAAATACTGTTGTTCTGTTGGTAATGTATATAATGATGGATTATTTAATACCAATGATAACATTTCATTTCTATGTTGATGATTTTTAGATGCAAATCTAATTGAATTTCTTTTAATGTAATCTGTTATCAACAATGATGTTAATGATTGTGTTTTTAATATTTGTAATACCATTGATGGGTCTGAATATGTAATTGCTTGTTCCAATGTTGATGGATAAACAACGAATTTACCATATTCTCCATTTGTTAATATTTCCATTGCATATAAACAATCTGCTTCTAATGCCAATTTTACTAAATCCCATATTTCAAATTCGATTCTTTTCTTTGTTAGCAATAGAAAAAATATTTCTTTTAATGATTCAAGATTTGATATTTCTTTTTCCAATTTTGTTGTTGTTTTTGTTGGTGTTGTTGATGCTGCAATTGTTTCATTTGATACATTTTTCATTGATTTGTTTATTAACGTAAATAATAATATATTTGATTCATCATCAATGAATATATGTTCATCATGATTAATTTTATCTTTGAATAATTCGTATTGACCTTTCTCTAAAAACCATTTCATTTGAAATAAATCTTTAAATTTAAATCTATTTTTGTTTGTAATTTCTTTATAATTATCATATTGAATCCATTCTGTTGAATGAATTTGGTTGAATATTAAACGGAATATATATTTGTTATGGAATACTTTCCAAAATAATATTTCATTATTATCAGATGATGTCATTTACGTGTATGTGTGAAAATAATAAAATAACAAATAAATTGTGATATGTTGTGTTTTTTGTATGATAAAAATTAATGAGACAAAAATAATTATCATAAAAAATTAAAAAAAAATTAATAAAAAAAATAAAATAAAAGCGCGCAAATGAGAAAAGAAATGGAAGAAAAAACACTTTTTCTAATAATTTTTATTTTCTAATAATTTTTATCATTCAAAAGCAAGTGATTTTTTAACTATATAATAATAGTAATAATAATAATAATACATTCAATCTCCAACTTTTCAATATAATAATAATAATGTTACAAAATGATGGAAAACCACTAGTGTAGGTAAATCAACAGCATCGGTAGCAGGTGGTACAGTTAATTCCACAAGAATTTACAGAAAAAAAAGTTAGAGGTATCTACCTGGTGATTGATTTAGAAGATCTATCTTAAAGAATTGGAAATTAGCAGAACAAAAACAATGAAGCTGCATAATAAATTGAATATTAAAAAAAAGATCTAATACATTTAATCAAAAAAGCACCTTCTGAGATAGTGATGGTACATTGGATTTTTAAAAAGAAAGACTCAATATTTAACTAGAGAAATAAAAAGATGGCATATTAAATAAATTAAATAATTGATGCTATATACAGCATTGATTTTTAGAAAATTATATTTATATATTTATTTATTTATTTATCTATCTATTTATTTTAATTGGTATTATTTAATTTGGTTTATTGTCTAAATTTTTTATTTTCACCAATTTTCTTTTGAACAATCAATTTAGCTTCATCACTATTTGGTAAATTTGAAATTAAATTATCCATTTCATCTCTAATTTTTTTAATGTTTTGATTAATTGAAGAGTTTAATGCATTGATGGTACACCATTGAATACCACTATCTGCAATTAATTTTTTAAAATCTTTTTTACCAGCCTTATTTGAAATTAAAGATATATCCTTTAATTCATTACAAAAATAATGAAATTGATTCCAAAATAAAATAATTTTAAAAAAAATAGATTTAATTTTACCCATTGCAATAATTGCAACTTCTATTGATTTAACTTTTTTTTCCAAATTTGAGCTTTTTTTACCTAAACCATTCATTTTAACAATTGATTCTTCAAGGTTTGCATTTGATTGTCTTGATAAATCTTTATATTCACTCTTTAAATAATTATATGCCAATTCTTTGTCTTGACCATTCAAGATTATACTTTTTAAGAATGAACCAACTTCAAAATCAATTAGAATTAATGATTCATTGAATGTTTTAATTTCTTTCTCCAAATAGTTGATTTCTTTAATTAAAATTGATATTTCAATGTTTGTTTTATCAATACCTTGAATATCAATTAACTCTGCCATTTCAGTTTCTTTTTGGTCTTTTAATTCAATATTTCTTGCAATTCTAGTTTTTAATTCATCTCTTTCTACTTTTTTAGAATATATAAATGACATTTCAGAAGGTACCAGTTGTTTTTTTTCATTTTGACTTGTGTCACCAACATCATTGATAATTTCTTTTTTAACTTCACTTTCATTTTTAAAATCAGGACCAGCTAATTTAAAATATCCTTCTATTTCCTTTATTATAAATGAACCAGTTGAAATACTTGCTTTATTTGAAATTGATGAAATACACATTTCTTCACCTTTTACTAAATATTGAAAATCTTCAGCTTGTTGATTAAAATCTTTAATATCAGATCTTAGTTTTGCTTGTTGTGCCATTAATTCAACTTTTTGAGCTTCTATTTTATCATTTTCAATAATGTTTATACTCTTTTCACCAGTTGCCTTTATCAATGTTTTATCCAATTCTATAGTTATTAAATCAACCCTGTCCACTAAATTTTGAGTTAATAGAGTTAATTTATTTGCTTTTGGTTCAGTTTTCTCTATATGTTTTATTGCAAGTACTGTATTTCCTTCTTCAGCAAATTTCATAGCATCATTAAAAAATTTAATGGATGTTCGAGAAATATTCGTAATATAGATGGAAATCCCGAACATTCTATTAACAAGAGTATGAAACATATTGATCACTTGAATAAACAATGCACCACAAGGTAAATCTAATGTTGATGCATATATTAATTTAAATGATTCAATTACCACTGAAAAATTCTTAAATGTATCTGATATATCTACAAAATTGTTATCTTCTAATGCTTTACTACCCCTCTGACCACAACTTCATTTTCTTCACAAAAAAAAGGATCTTCCATTTTAATTGACTGTTTTTTTTTAGTTTATATATTACCAACTTTATTATCTCTAATAATTTTTTCAATTCAATTTTAAATCATTATTTATATTTTTATTTTAATTTTTTGGGATCATTCAATATCATTAAAGTTGTTACACATAAAGGTAGTAGATCTAATTTTAAATGACTTAAATTTTTAAGTGGGTTAAAATAGAAAAAAATAATGACTATGAAAAAAAGAACCCTTTTTTTTTGGGCACTTGTTACATTAAAAATAAATAATTTATTTTTTTATAAAAATTAAATTTTTTTTTTTGTTCAAAATTAATTAAAGACTGACAACCACCCAACACAATAAAAAGAGCACGCATTAATATGAAAAATTGTTAGTAGAATCTTCTATGTTAATAATACACAACTTTCACCCAACACAACACCAAGCCCCAAGTACTCCACTTCAGTTGAACCATTCACATATGTTAAACTAAATAACAATGAGACCCATCTAACTAAAGACAACTAAAACTACATTGGATTCATGAACAGATTCTTCGTCTTCAACTCCAAAAGATTTAACATAGTTTAAATGTTACAAAAAGATAAATCAACTGGTGGTTGTAAATCAACAACAACAAAATCAGTAGAAGCAGGTGGCACAGTTTGCTCACAGGAATTTAGAAAGATATGATGGATGGGTATTTAGTCAGTTGCTTCATCACTTTTGAAAAATCAATCTCCAACCTTATCAAGAGAAAAAGATTACAGTCAAAATGTTACAAAATGATGGTAGTGAATCACCAGCAACACCATCAGAAGCAGGCGGTATAGTTAATTTAGAAGATAGAGTAAAAGAATTGGAAATTAGTAGAACATTCAAAATCATCATTAGTGGAGTGTACACAGTTGAAACTCAACCACACAATTCAAAAAAAGAAATACATTTATTCAACGGTTGTGATAGTGATGCTGCGTTGGATTTAAAGAAAAAAATAACATATTAAATAAATTAAATAACCAATTGGTATATACAGCATTGATTTTTATAAAATTATATTTATATATTTATTTATTTATTTATCTATCTATTTATTTTAATTGGTATTATTTAATTTGGTTTATTATTTTAATTTTTTATTTTCACCAATTTTCTTTTGAACAATCAATTTAGCTTCATCACTATTTGGTAAATTTGAAATTAAATTATCCATTTCATCTCTAATTTTTTTAATGTCATTATTAGTTGATGAGTTTAATGCATTGATGGCACACCATTGAATACCACTATCTGCAATTGATTTTTTAAAATCTTTTTTACCAGCCTTATTTGAAATTAAAGATATATCCTTTAATTCATTACAAAAATAATGAACTTGATCCCAGAATGAACGAATTTTTTCAAAATTACATTTAATTTTACCCATTGCAATAATCGCAACTTCTAATGATCTTACTGTTTTTTCCAAATTTGAGCTTTTTTTGCCTAAACCATTCATTTTAACAATTGATTCTTCAAGGTTTGCATTTGATTTTCTTGATAAATCTTTATATTCACTCTTTAAATTATTATATGCCAATTCTTTGTCTTGACTTTTCAAGATAATACTTTTTAAGAACGAACTAACTTCAAAATCAATTTGAATTAATGATTCATTGAATGTTTTAATTTCTTTATCCAAATCATTGATTTCTTTAATTAAATTTGATACTTCAATGTGCGTTTTATCAAAACCTTGAATATCAATTAACTCTGCCATTTCAGTTTCTTTTTGGTCTTTTAATTCAATATTTCTTGCAATTCTAGATTTTAATTCATCTCTTTCTACTTTTTTAGAATATATAAATGACATTTCAGAAGGTACCAGTTGTTTTTTTTCATTTTGGCTTGCATCATCAACACCATTGGTGGTTTCTTCTTTAATGTCACTTTCCTTTTTTAATTCAACAGCAGCTGCTTTAAATAATGTTTCACAACATGCTCCTATTGCCTTTTTAAATGAACCAGTAGAAATACTGACTATATTTGAAACTGATGAAATACATAAATTTGCAATTACCAACATTCCTTCTCTTTTTGCCAAATATTGAAAATCTTCCGCTTGTTGATTAAAATCTTTAATTTCAGCTCTAAGTTTTGCTTGTTGTGCCATTAATTCAACTTTTTGAGCTTCTATTTTATCATTTTCAATAATGTTTATACTCTTTTCACCAGTTGCCTTTATCAATGTTTTACCCAATTCTATAGATATTAAATCAACCTTGTCCAATAATTCTTGAGTTAATAGAGTTAATTCATTTGCTTTTGGTTCAGTTTTCTCTATATGTTTTATTGCAAGTACTGTATCTCCTTCTTCAGCAAATTTCATAGCATCATTAAACAATTTAATGGATGTTCGAGATATATTCGTAAATTTAATGACAGTCCCGAACATTCTATTAACAAGAGTATGAAACATATAGAGAACTTGAATAAACAATGCACCACAAGGTAAATCTAATGTTGATGCATATATTAGTTTAAATGATTCAATTACCACTGAAAAATTCTTAAATGTATCTGATAAATCTACTAAATTGTTATCTTCTAATGCTTTACTAACCCCTCTGACCACTATTTCATTTTCTTCACAAAAAAAAGAATCTTCCATTTTAATTGACTATTTTTTTAAATTATATATTACCAACTTTATAATTATCTTTTTAATTTTTTAATTCAATTCATAAAATTTAACATATTTATAATTTATTTTTTTAATCACTTAAAATATTAAGTGAGATCATTCTAGATCACTCAAGTTTCTATATATAAATGTAGTAGATCTAATTTTAAATGAATTAAAATTTTAAGTGGGTAGTTAAAAAAATAGAATAATAATATGATGAAAAAACACCCCCTTTTTTTTTTTTTTTTTTTTTTTTTTTTTTTTATATTTGTAAAAAATAAATTTTTTTTTTTTTTTTTTTTTTTTTTTTTTTTTAAATTTTTTTTTTTTTTTTTTAAAAATTATATTATAATTTTTTTTAAAAAAATCCCCTTTTTTTTTTTTTTTTTTTTTTTTTTTTGATTAAATATGGAAAGATGAATATATTAATTTTTTATTTTTATATATTTATATTGCAATATGTGAAACATTTTAATTATATTGACCAAATTATCAGGTTAAATATAATGGAACACCATACAGTGGTTTTAAATGATTTGAAAAACATAAATAATAATATTTCAAATTTATCAGAATTAAAAGAAGAAGAAAATGAAAAATATAGACAACAATTAATTGACACGCAAATTAAATTAGCAAATTATGAACAAAAAAGATCGGAATCAGAATCAGAGTTAGTTAGATTAAGAAAAGAACATTCAAATATTCAAAATGAACAAAAAAAATTTAAAGAAAAAAATGAAGAGCTAAAAAAAGAAAAAAAAACATTAAAAGAAAGGGTTAAAATAGAAGATGAAAAAAGAGGTATATTTTCAGTATTCCCAATACTTGGTGGTATAATATTTACATTTAAAACTGGTAATGCTTTACATTTAATACCATTATTCACTCAAATCAATGCAGTTATATCTTGTATAGTTTTTGATATTGAAAAAGCAAATATTCAAATTAAAACCAATAAACAATCCATTTCAAGTAATAATGATAAAATATCAAAATTAGAAACAGAAATAATTCAAATATCAACAAAAATTAATCAAATTAGAGATAAAAAAAAGTTTTTTGAAAAACAAAAATTAGATACTAGTAATATAATGAAAAAAATAGGAAAAGAAATTGTTTTATATGGAAATATGATCAACGAATTATTAGAATACCAATTAACAATTAAGTCATCAATAAAAAATATAAAATTAACTAAAATAATAACAATAGATTATAAAAAACATAAAAAAAACAAATTAAAATCAATTATTGAAGAATTTAGAGAAACAATTAAAATAAAAAATAAAATTAAAAACATGTAACCACATTTTATAAACGACATTTAAATGAAACGATAATATGGCAAACCAATAAAACAAAACCTTTTGTTGATAGATTTATCCTATTCTACAAGTAAATTAGTGATAAATAAATAGTAAATCTTATTTTGGTTAAATGGTTTTTGAACAATTATTTTTTTATTTATTTATTATGGATGGGTTGGTGTGTTATTATTATTATTATTTTTTTTATAAACTTTTTTTATTTTGATATTCTTTTAAAGCAGATCTATAATCAATTTCAGGGACATGATCAACAGGAGCATCTAAATCAACGTATTCTCTAATGCCTCTTGGATCCATTGAACCAGATGATGAATGTCTTGGTGGTTGTTGTGGATATGGACGATAACGTTGATCCATTCCACCTGATGGTCCACCATAACGACCGCCATGATGACCAGGTGATAAATTACCACCACCACCATTACTACCTGGATAACTTCTTCTCATTGGAATTACACCTTGTTGTTGTTGTTGCTGTTGTTGTTGTTGAATAACCATGTGATGAGGTGGCATAACACCAACTACACCATTTCCATTTGAACCAGGTCTACCACCACGAATTCCATTTGGTGATGCAAATACAGGTGACATTATAATTGGTTGTTGATTCATTCCAGGCATCATCATTGGGACAACAACAGTTTCCCATTGACCAATTTGAGGGTTAAAACGAGCTCTTGGATGACCTGGTATCAATTGAGTTGCACCTGGAGGTAATGGTCTACCACCAATTTGCATTGGAATACCAGAACCTGGTGCACCAACACCATTTCCATAAGGACCAGCAAATACCATTTGATTTTGTGGTGGTAATGGAGTGATACGACGTGGATCTGAAAAATAATTTAAAAAGAATTGTTCTTCTGTACCTTTACTTTCGGAATCTTTATTCAATTCTTCTGGATGTTTTAAATTTATGTGTTTCTTTACGTATTCAGCACCTTTAAATAGTTTTGAACATAGTGAACATTTAAATTTCTCTTCTTCAATTTTTATTGTGTTTGTTGTAATATATTCTTCAACTGCTTTTTCAATGGATTCTTTACATGTATATTGTTCTTCGCTTGTTGGTATTTTTGCAATCTTGTTTTTTGTATTACTATCTAATGATGTTACCCATAAATGTTCACTTTCAGATGTTAATTTTGATTTATTTGAATCAATCAACATTGATTTATCTTCATCCATTTGATCTTCACCACCATTATTTTGTTTATCTTGTTCTTCTTTATCATCCTTTTCTTCTTTGTTATCTTCTTTGTTATCTTTATCTTCTTTATCTCTATCTTCTTTATTATCGTCATTATTATCGGTTGTTTCTTTTATTTTTTCTATTTTTTCTTTTATTTTATCTTCTTCATTTTCTGAAGTTGTAGTAGTAGTAGTTGTTGTTGTAGTTGAAGTTGAAGTGGTTGTATTATTAATGTTGTTGTTGATTGAATTATTATTTGGAATGATTGATGTTTGTTCGCCAGGTGATCTTCTTAAATGAATTGTACCACATTTTCTAGTTGTTTCACATTCATCTGAAAACTCTTCTGAACAATAATAACAATAAAAGTGTACATATCTTAGATAGAGAATTACTCTATCCAATTTTTCAATGGTTGAAAGTGTATCCCACTTTTCAAAACTATTGATTGGATTATTTGTAATACCTTTATTATCATCAAATAACTTCATTAATGTACTAGATTGTTCCAAATCAATTGTAATTCTATTCTCTGTTGATGCTATATTTGGTGTAATTTTAAATCTTCTTTCTGCATCTTCTGATGGTTTATTAATATTTAAATATAAATCAAAATCTTTCATCTGTATGGTACGATTAAAGAAGTAAGTAATTTGATAATAAATAAATAACTTTTACTAATTGTACATACTTTAAATCCATTTAATTCTTTTAATGCTTTTGATGCAATTTCTGAATTTTTAAATGTTACCCAACCTAAACGATAAAAGTTTTTATATCTGACTGGTTCACTTAGAGTTAATTTAGTTACAACGGTTTCACCACCACCAACTCTATTTAAAACTTCTAATAATTCATCTTTTGTACATGTTGGTGATACTGCTTTAATAAACAATGTTGATTTTTCTTTATCTTGATTTGTAGTGGTAGTTTTGTTTGCTTTATCTTCATCCATTTTATCATCACCACCTGTTGTTGATTTATCTTCTTCATCACCTGTTGTTGTTGTTGTTGTTGTTGTTGTATTACCATTATTATTATTCTCTTCATTTTGTTGATGTTGTAAATGATGATGCATATCTAATCCATCTAAATCTAATTTATCACCTTTTTTAATATTATCTTTTGATTCCAATGAAAATTTATGATTTTCTGTAACATAAGAACAAATATATTAGTATTTTATATTAATTGTAAAAATGTTTAATAAAGTTTTCAAATAATTACCATCATTTAAATTTAAACTAAATGTTGAAATAAATGATTTTGATTTTTCAACTTTTTCTTTTCTCTTTTTAGCTAAAAAGAATGGATCGTATTTCTCTTTGAACCATTCTTCAGTTTGATGTTCTTTAAAGAATATTCTGCTTTGACGTTTTGAATATTCAATTTTATACTCTTCATACTTTTTATCTGCTTCACCTGGTGTAATGGAATCATCTTGATAATCTAAAAATTGTTTATATGATCTAAAATATCCACCTTCAAATATATCACCTCTTTTTTGAATTCTCTTTGGTATACTTTTATTAATTGCTTGTTGTGGAATTGATGGTATTGCTGATGATGATGTTGATGTTGTTGTTCCATTAACTTCTTCCATTGGCATTGATGGAAAACCATTTCTACCACTACCTCTATATCCATTATTGTTATTATTATCCCTGTAAGTAATTATAATTTACATTAATATCATGGAATTTGTTAAAAATAATAATATACTATATTCTTACCAATGATCATCTCTAACACCTCTACTACCATTACCTCTACTTCCTCTATATGGAGAAGGTGATCTTCGTCTTCTTTCTGGTGAGTGATCTCCTCTACCACCTCCACCACCACCTCCTCCTCTTGAATTATAACCTCTACTATCTGGTGAATATCTTTCGAAATCTCTTTCTCTACTATCTCTTCTTTTTCTGTATCTATTATCATATTCTCTATCACTATCGCTATCTGATGAACTATCTCTGTTTGGTCTTAACGGTCTACCAAATTCATCAAGTGCTTCTTCTTCCATTGTTATTTATTATTTGTTATTATTATATTATTATTATACTATAAGTTTGTTGACTATGTTGTATTTTTATAAAGATATATGGAAAAACTATATATTAATATATTATTTCTTGTAATTATTTTTTTATTATATATATGTAAACTTTTTAATAATACACACAAATTATTAATACGACACAATGAATACACAAAATTTAATTTATTTATTGATGATTGCGTGCACGTTTGAAAAAAAAAAAAAAAAAATAAAAAATTAAAAAAAATTAAAAAAAAATTTGAAAAATTAAAAAAAAAAAAAAAAAAAAAATTGTTTTTTCATATTACATTACAGTTTTAACTATTTATATAATTATATACATAAATGGAATAAGTTCTTTTGAATTTTACTTTTTTAGTAAATTTTTTTTTTAATTTTTTATTTTAAACAGCGATTTATAGGAATAGTTTTTTTTTAATAAACAAATTTTTTTTTTTTTTCATTCATTGTTTTTATTTTTTTTCCCGCAATGAACACATCGTCATCATCAAAAATTATAATTGCATTTGATTCATTTAAAGATTGTTTATCATCACTAGAATTGGGTAATTGTGTAAATGAATCATTAAAAAAAGAAAATGAAAACATTTGTACCGAAGTACTTGAAATAAGTGATGGTGGTGAAGGTTTATTAAATTGTTTAGCATCAAGTTTGAAAGGTATTGAAATTATTCAAATGAAAAATAGTGATATGATTATTGGACCATTAGGGAAACCATTGATTGATAATCAATTACCAAAATATGCAATTAATAGAGATGAAAGATATGCTATAATAGAGATGGCACAAGCATCTGGTTTACCATTAGTACCAATGGATAAAAGAAATCCTGCAAATACAACTGCATATGGAACAGGTCAATTAATTAAACACGCAATTGATATAAATGGATGTAATTGTATTTATATTGGAGCTGGTGGTTCCGCTACAATTGAAGCTGGATTATCTGCATTACAAGCATTAAATGTTATTAAATTTCAAGGTCTTCACGAAAATGATGATGATTCATCAATGGTATTTGGTAGAAATTTAAATGATATAACAGGGATAACTGTTAATCAAGATACATTAAACAACAAATACAAACATATAAAATTTAATTTCCTTACAGATGTTGATTGTCCAATGATTGGTAGTAATGGTGCTGTTTATAGATTTGCTCATCAAAAAGGTGCAACTTCAGACAATGAAAAAGAAACATTGGAACGAGGTATGATCAATATCAGTAAACTATTTGAAAACAATGAAATTCAATATATTAAAGGTACTGGAGCAGCAGGTGGATTAGCAAGTAGTTTCATATTTGCATTTGGTATGGAAAATATAAAAATATTAAAAGGTATTGAATTTGTATGTGATACATTTAAATTGGTTCGACGTTGTATAGATGGCCAAGTATCAATGATAGTATCAGGTGAAGGTCAATTTGATTCAACTACTCTTGAAGGTAAAGCAATATCAAAATTAATTCAATGTAGTTTAGATTACGATATACCACTGATTATTATATGTGGTCAAAATAAATTATCTAGTGCAACTACCAATCCATTTCCATCCTCTTCAAAAATTCAAATTCATTCATTAGTTGAAAACTTTGGACTCGATCAATCTTTAAATAACACACTAGAATGTATTGATAAATTATTTCAAACAAATCAAAATCTAATTAATTTTTTAAAAACCAATCAAATATATAAATAATCACCAAACTATGTGATTTCTACTATTTATTTTTAAATTTCTTTTTTGTTTCTTTATCATTATTTTCATTCTTTCTTTTTGGTACTTTTTTATTTTCTGTTTCTAAAACTTGACTTAAAAATCTGCAAACAAAAACCAATAATTGATTAATATATATATATAAGTATAAACATTTAAATCTCATATTGTTTTTACTTACTCTTCTGCATCTTTAACTGTATTTTTTAACCTTTTATCATTATTTCTATTTACATTATTTATATTATTATTTTTATTATTATTATTTTTAGTGGTTGTTTTAGTTGGTTGTTCATTCTGTTTTGTTGTTGTTGTTGCTGCTGCTGCTGTTGTTTTAGTTGAATCATCGTCATCATTATCATTAAAAAGTATTAAATTTGAATTTTCAATTTCTTTTGGTCTTGAAGATTCAAGTTGTTTATTTTGTAATTGTTTTTCTTTATTTAGTTTATCAAGATTTGAATTAAAACTACCAAATGACATTCTACCTACAGATTTAAAACCTATAATTTCACTTTGACTTGCTGTATTTAATGTTTCACCATCAAATGATCCTTTTGCTACCCAATGTGAATCTTTAATTGATTTCTCTAATTTTGCTTGTAATTCATCTCTATATGCTGCTTCTTTTTTATTTTGCATAAATTTCATTTTTGATAATGTATCTGAAATACCACCACCAGTTCTATTGGTTGATGGTGATGATGATTGTGCTAATCCATTCATTTTATAAATTTGTGTATGTATTATTTATATACTACCTATAGTAATATATGTGTATAATGTGTGTGTTTAGCAAAATTAAACACTTTTCATAAAAAATTTTTTTTTCGTTTTTTTTTTTTTTTTATTTTTTTTTTATTTTTTTATTTTTTTTAAATTAAATTTAATTTGTAATCAAATAGTGTAGTGCAAACTTTTAATTTTTTTTTTTATTATTTTTTATACTTTTTTACGCGAGAGATACAACAAATATAAAATATATACAAATACAAAATATAATATGGAATTTAATAATAATAATAAAAATAATAAAGATACATTATATATCAATCCAGTGGATTCTGAATTTTCATTTTTCGTTAAACCAAATATTAATACCAATAGTATGGTTAATAATAATAATATTAATAATAATGGAACATCAATTATTATTGCACAACCAATATTACAATCACCATTACCACCAGGTTTTAGTGAAATTGATATTAAAAATAATATTAAAGCATCAAATAGTAATAAGTTATCAACTTCAACAACAACTACAACAACTACACCATTAGTAATACAACCAGATCAAGCAGCAACAACAGCAGCACAATTTCAAATACCATCACCATTATTACCTTCTAAAGAATTTTATATGTTAATGGATGAATTTTCAAAGTTTGATTTTGATACTAGTTTAAATAATAGTTCATTGTTATCAACACCATCATTATCATTACCATCATCATTGAATTTCATGGAAGATATGAATCACTTATTTGATAATCCACCACCTCCTGTTAATTTCAGTTATTTTTCAATTGGTCAATCTGGTATCACTGATTTCTTTAATACATACTCTTCGTTAATGGATAATAATTATTATAGTTCTTCTGAACAACCAATTAATACTGCTGCTTTTATAAAATCTGTTAGTAATAGTGTTGTTGTTGGTGCTCCTCCTCCTACTAATATAATTGATAATCAAAAGGCACAAATTAAAAATTCAAATTATGTTTTTAAACCAACAATACAACAACAACAACAAACACAACCATCACAACAATTACAACCATAACAAACCCTAAATAATCTATTTTTATATATTTTAATTAATAATAAAACAAAGAGCGGGGAGGTTATCATTAGGTGTTGTGTATGTGTTGAATTTCATACACAACTGTATATACAGAGAAGGAGTAAGGTTGTTTGTTTGTTTGTATGTTTGTTTGTGCGTATGTATGAAATAGTATAATTATTTATTTTATTTTTAATTGAATTAACTTTTATTATCTACGACTACTACCACCACCACCGTAATGTTGATTAAAACTGTTGATAGAAGTTGAATTCCAATGTTGTTGAATTGTTTTTAATTCATTTTCTAATCTATGTAATCTATTTAAAACCAAACCTGTTACACCAACAATTGGATTATCGGAATTTAAAACTGAATGATCCATTGTGAAAAATTCCCTGTCATATTGTTTCATTGTGTTTAAATAATTTGTATCTTTTAATAATTCTAAATATGGATTTAAATTTAATGGTGGTTCTATTTGTTGTTGCTGTTGTTGTTTTCTTTCTAATCTTTTTAAAATTGATCTACAATTTGTTTGAAATTCTCTGAAATTAAATGTATCATTTAATATCATTGTATTATATAATTTAGTTGATTCGTTATTATTATTGGTTGTTGTTGTTGCTGTTGATGTTGTTGATGATACAAGTGGATTATTTAAAAATATATCAATTTTAAATTTATCTGTTAATTTTGATAAATCATAATATAATATACATAAACTTTCCTTTATAAATATATCTATTAATCTATAAACTTGATTAATTAATGAAATTATTAAATTCTTATAGATTGGTGTATTATGTTGTTTTGGTTGTACTAATGATGATGATGGAGAAGAAGGAGAAGAAGAAGAGTTTGATTGATTATTTTGATTATTTGAGAATGATAAATTATCCATATGTTTTCTAACGATAATTAAATTTCTATCAATTTCAGTCATTGAAGATGGTGGTGTATCTAAATACATTACAGGTATAACTGAGAAATTGAATTTATCTTGTTCAATTAAATATTTATCTGTTGAATTTTCAATTAATTCTAAATACCATTCTGCCAATTCTTTTTTTTTATTACCTGATATATAAAATTCCTTTTTAACATTTACAATCTTTTTTTCATATTCACTCTTTGGTTCTCCAATTGGTGTAGTTGAAAATTTTAAAAATATAGGTATTATATCATCAATATATAAATATTCATTATTACTATCTTCAATCATTTTTACAAAAAAAAAAAAAAAATGAAAAATTAAAAAAAAAAAATTAAAAAAATTAAAAAAGTTTGACCTTACAATGCGTCATATTTTTTTTTTAAAATTAATAAATATTTATTAATTTTAGTATGATGGTGATGATGATAAGGTGGCTTTTTTTTGAAATAATTTATCTCTAAGTTGGGTATTTTGAATAATTTGTATAATTTTAAAAAATTCAGGAATTTTAATTAATTCATAAACAACTGAACTTATACCTGGTTTAATAAATACAATTGATTTTAGTGATGTTGTAATTGAAGATACCGGAAAAGTTATATTATCACCATCTCTTATAATTAATGTAGTTAATGATTTTGGTAAACCTGTAATTGTTAAATCTTTACTTGATGTAAATTCAATATCCAATAATGTTAATGATTGTGGTAATTTAAAATGATAATAATCAACATTATACCCAGTACAAAATTTTAATGATTGAATTTGTAAACCATTAAAATTTGGTAAATAATTATCTGATGGAAATCTTGGATGACAAAATGGAGTAAAATCTTTTGGTAATATTAAAGTTTTTAAATTTGATAACCCAGTATATGTTTTAACTTTTTGAGTTGAATTTACATAATTTTCTAAATGTTTTAAACTATTTGGAAATATAGTACTATCTGATGTACCAATATATGGTGAACCTTTGTTGAATTTAATTGAATTCAATGAATTTAAATTTGATAATAATCCAACTGTTATTACACCTGAAAATCCATATGAAAATTTAATGATTTCAATTGATTGTGGTAAATTTGATAATTGTTTAATTGACATTACTCTTGATAATTTAATTAAACCAATTGGGTAAATTGGATCTTGTGTTGTTATACAATTTAATGTTAATTCTTTTAAACCAACAGGTAAAAAACCATTTGAAAATAATAAATTTGAGTCATACCCTTTATATTTTAATTTTTCCAATGTATTTGGTAATGAAATACCTTTTAATGTACCTTCAAATGTAAACTTTTTTAATGAATCAGGTAATTGATATCCATTATCATTATAGCTTGTTAATGAACCATTTATAGTAAATTCTTTTATTGAATTTGGTAAACTAATAACTGGTTGTGGAAATTTATAACTTGCACGAATTATCAATGTTTCAAGTGTAACTGGTAACCAATCTTTTGATAGTGGTTGTTCAATTGCAGTTTGAAAGTTTAAATATGTTAAACTATTACATGATGAAAATGAATTTGAATTAAATAATCTATTATACCCAAAATTGAAATAAATTGAATGTAAACTTGATGGTAATATAGATACTTCATCATTATTATTATTTATTATTGTTGTTGTATCTTGATTACCAATTTCCAATATTAATAATCCATTTGGTAATGAACCAATTTCTAATTTACTTTTACATGTTTTTGGTATTCTTAATCTTGTTAATGATTGTGGTAATACATTTGGTTGAATTTGTAAATCGTAATTATAACCCAATGATAAATATTTTAAACCAATAGGAAATGTTTGATTTGTAATTTGATAATTATGATCATCCAAACATATTGATAAATGAGTTATATTATTTGGTATAAATCCATTTGTAAATTGTTTTAATTTATCATTTTTATCATAACCATTATTAATGTTATTATTATCACCATAACCAAAATTATCAACTATAGTTAAATGATCAACTTGTTTTGATAAATTATCCATTATTAGTTTTTTATTATCTTCATTAAAACTTTTTAAAACTATACTTGTAATATATTCTTTATGTATATCATTACTATACTCCATTAAATCTGAAATATTACTAATTTCAAATAATTTAGTTGAATTTAAATTGTATAATTTTAAATGCATTAATATTTCATTCTTTATTACTACATTTCTCCATAGTTTCAAAAATAAATCATTTATATCTGTAGTTGTCATTGTTGATGTAATCGTTGTCGTTATCATTGTGGTATTTATTTTGTAGTTTATGAAATGATTTCAGAAAAAAAATGGAATAAAAGTTTTTTTTTTTCTAATTTTCAAATTCCATTTACATTGAAAATCTACTGTAAAAATTTGGTTTTTCATAAAAATAAAAAAATATCTCTTTAGATTTAGTGGTAACAATAATATCACAACATCCTGTTCCAACAAATTAATTATTTGGATTTATTAATACAAATGCTGTTTCTTCTTTTGCTACAGTAGAAATTAAAGTTTTACTAATTTCAAATAATTTAGTTGAATTTAAATTGTATAATTTGTTATGTAAAATTAACCGTTTATTTTTAACACAATTTGCAACTGTTATTAATAATTTAAAATATAGAAACTATATATATATTTATTTATTTAATACTACAAAAACAACATTGAAATTAAAAATATATTTAACAATATTAATAAAGTTGATGAAATTAATTTAAATGAATTATTATTTTCAACATTTAAATAATTGATTGTGTAAATTGTATTATTACATTGATTTGATTTATGAATATCTATATCAATTGATTTACAATGTCTTGTGAAACATGATGATTTTGAATGAATATTATCAACTAATCTACACTTGTTTTTAATTAAACATTCGGATTTTTCATTTATATATTTTGATGGTTCATATGATTCTTTTAAACATTTACCGGTAACGCAATCACAAAATGTACCATATGGGCATTTCAATAATGATGATGATGAGAATGATGTTGTTGCACAATTGTAATTTGGATTTGATGAATTTGAAGATAAATCAATTTCAGATTCTTTTTTAATTAATGGTATACAAATACCATCACTTGAACATGTTAAATCTAAATTACATTGAACATCATATCCTTCAATGTATGTACATGATTCATTAAATCCAATGCTATATCTTGATGAACATAATTGAGTTGATTCTGAACAGAATAATAATGATTCACATGCTACAAATGAACCAGAACATGATTGATTTAATTGAATTGCTTTTAAACATTCATTATCAACACATACTAATCCACCTGAACAATCTGTATCAAATTCACATTGACCTGATCCATTATCATGTAGTAATTCAGTTTTAAAAGTACATTTACCATTAACACAATGGGATCTATCTTGATATGAACATTCTATATCTCTTGTACAATTTTCACCAATTGATGCAAATAAAATATCTTCACATTTTTGTGATTCTGCATTACACATTAAACCAACATCGCATACCGAACTATCTACACAACTTTCTCCAAATGTTTGTGGTTTTATACATTTTAATTTTGAAAGATCATCTTCATCACCACCTCCACAAATTAAACCATCCATACATGCTCCAATTTTAAAACTATCTAATAATTCACATTCATCACCTTCTTTTAAACATTTAAAACAATTATTACTTGATACAATTTGTAATATTGTTACTATTAATACTATTATTAAATATTTATAAAATTTCATTATTTATTTATTTATTATTTAAGTGTGTGTTATAAATAATAAATATTGAAAAAAAATGTTTATAAACTGTATGTACATATTTATTTGTGTGTTTATTTTAATTTTAATTTTTACATAAATCTTTGGTTTTTTACAAATTCAAACACACAACACACAAATAAAATATTTATTTGTTTTTTATTTATGTAAATTTTGTGTGTTTAATTATAAAACATATCATTTTAATAATACCTTAAATAAAAAATATACCAAAAACACAACATGTATTAACACAATGAAGTAGTTGATTCAATATGTCAAAATAATCCAAATATTCAATCAAAATTTGTTGCATGTGTTTTGTTCGAGAAATTTTTCATTTATAGTAGAAATATCTGTGTTAATACATGTTGTGTTTTTGGTGGTGCTAGTTTGTCATCAATTTCCCATTTTCTAAGAAAGAAACATTATTAAGTGAAGGTATATCAATGGTATTCCAAAGAATAAATCAAAAAGAGGTAAAATTATCTTTAAATGTATATAATCCAACAACTCATAAAAAAGAAGTAAAAGATTTAAAAATTGATTGTGTATATTCCAAAGATGGCAAAGTATTAAAATCTGAAGAATACCAATGTGAATATGATGATGATGTAACCATTTTAAAAAGAACTTTATAGATATCGCAATCATAGAAAAATACGACCACACAATCTTATGGGAGAGAAATGGTGGTAAATTCGTTGAAGAACAAAAGGTAAAACAAGGTTCAATAATATAATTACCAAGAGATTTCAGAAAATGTGGTGAAATAAAATATGTTGTTGAACCACCAATGTAAATAAATAATCCATAATAATATTATATATTAAAAACAATTATTTATTGTATCTGTATATATTTATAAATATATATATTGTTTTATTATTTTCTATTAAAAAAGGGTTGCGAATATCAATAATTTTTAAACCTGACAAACATTTAGTTAAAGTTGATACCTTGTGATAATGGCATATCTTAATAAAAAAAAATTAAATAATAAATATATGGTTAGTAAGTGATAATCAGGTAATTACACAATAGAAATATGGAAAAATAATATTAAAAATTTACCATTAGAGAAATTTATTGTGCATGTTGATCTAAGTAATTGTGATCAAATAGAGAGTGGGTTGAGTGAGTGAGAGAGAGAGAAAAAAGAAATGTTAGTAAGTGATAATAGGAGATAATAATTAACATAAATTATAATAATCAACATACCTTCTACAATATTGTTTCCATGAGTCTGAACCAGATTCACGACCACCACCAGTTTCTTATTCACCACCAAAAGCACCTCCAATTTCAGCACCATTGGTTGCAACGTTAACATTTACGATACCACAATCTGAACCAGTTGGTCCTAACCATTTGAAGACATTCTTTTGATTGTTTGTGAAAAGAGATGATGAAAGACCTTGTGGTACTTCATTATTCCATGACATAGCATCATCGAGATTTTTGAATTTCATGAGATAGAGAATTGGAACGAAAAGTTCAGTTTTAACGATTGGAGCATCATGTTCAATTGCAACAACAGTTGGTTCAACAAAGTTACCACCATTGATATCGAGTTTATTACCACCAATAACGACTTTACCACCTTGTTTGGCAATTTCTTCGAGACCTTCGGTGAATTCTTTAACAGCTGATGGGGTGTGGAGTGGACCAACTAAAACACCTTGTTCTAATGGATTACCAATTTTAATAGTTGAATATGCTTTCTTTAATCTTTCTAAAATGGTGTCATAGTGTGATTCATGAACGAATAAACGACGACAAGTTGTACAACGTTGACCAGTAGTACCAACTGCAGCAAATAAGATTGCACGTAATGCGAGATCAACATCAGCATCTTCAGCAACAATGATTGCATTGTTACCACCTAATTCTAAAATAGTTTTACCGAAATAACCATGTACAATACTTGAAATACGACGACCAACTTCAGTTGAACCAGTGAATGAAATTAAACCAAAACGTTTATCTTGAATCATTTGTTCACCAACAGTACGACCTGGTCCAATAATTGTACAACAAATTGCTGGATCAACACCATTATCAACTAAAACTTTTTCAATGATTTTAGCAACAGCCAATGTAATTAATGAAGTAGTTGAAGCACCTTTCCATAATTGAACATTACCACAAATCATAGAGATAGCAGCATTCCAACCTAAAACAGCACATGGGAAATTGAATGCAGTAATAATACCAACTAAACCAACTGGATTCCAACATTCTAATAAAAGATGACCTGGACGTTCACTTGGAATAACTTGACCATTGATTGATCTTGATAAACCAGTTGCATAATCACATACATCAATAAATTCTTGAACTTCACCTTTGGCTTCAACATAAATTTTACCCATTTCTAATGAAATTAATTTACTTAATGGTTCGATTTTTTCTCTAATGGCCATACCAATTAATCTAACAATTTCACCTCTTCTTGGTGCTGGTGTTAATGCCCATTTATCTTTAGCAGCAATCATTGCTTGAATACATGTTTCATATTCATCAGCTGATGCCTAATAATAATAATAATAATAATAATAATAATAATAAAAAAAAAATAATTAATATATTATTAATTATTAAAAAAAATAATAATAAGTTCTGTTTAATTAATTAAATTTAATTTACATACACCTCTAACAGTTGCAATAACTTTATTGTTTGTTGGATTTAAACATTTTAAAACATCACCTTTACCAACCCATTTACCATTGAAGACACCTTGATTTTCTTCAGTGATACCGAGTTCTGCTAAAAATGGATATTCATTATATGTTGTCATTTTTTTAAAAATTATTTATCTGTCTTATGTGATGGTGAAAAAAAGAAAAAGAAAAATTAAATTTTAAAAAATTTTTATTGTTCAAAAACAGTTGCGAAATTTAAAAAAAATAAAAAAAATAAAAATAAATAAAAAAAAAAATCACATGATTAAACAACTACAACACAATAAAAACTACAAAAATTATGATTTTACATTTGAAAATTAAAAAAAAAACAAAATTTAAATTAATTTAAATACTTATTTATTACAAACCCCCACCAGTTTATTACAAAGAAAAATATTCTTTTATCTATATATATATATAAATAAATCATTTAGAAACTAAATTTCCATTTAACAAATAAACACCACTATCGCAACATTTTAAATTTTTTTTTTAAAATTTGATTTTTTAGAAATTCAAAAGTCAACTTTTTTTCATTTTTTTTTTTTTATATAATTTATAAAATAAAAAAAGTTCAAACAAATGTGTAGAAATTTTTTTTATTAAATAACAAATGTGTAGAAATTAAAAATTTCATCTTAAAAATAAAGAGAGACAAAGGTGGAAAAAAAAAAACGAGCTCGGTTTGTGAGAAGAATTTTTTTTTTTTTTATTTTATTCTTTTTTCTTTTTTCTTTTTTATTCAGAAAATGAAATACTTTATAGTAATTGTAATATTATTATTACAAATTATAAATGTAAATACTCAACAACAATATATATCAATTGAATATTATAATAATAATAGTTGCGATCAATTAAATTCAATTAATTATCAATTAGATGGTGCATGTGTTTCAAATCAAATATTTACATGTAATCAAGAAAAACAACAAATTGAATGGAATATTTATTCAACTGTAAATTGTACTCAAGGTACAAACGTTGGTATGAAAATATTACCATTTACACCAAATAATGAAACATGTAATTCAAATGGTGAGGTTTATAAATGTGTATCAGAATTACCAGATTTAAAACCATTGAAAAATAATTTTGTATCAACTGTATTTTATACAGGTTCAAATTGTTATGATTTCAGTTTAAATAATTTATCAAGTATATTATTAATTCAATCATCACCAACCAATCAATGTGATTTCGATGGTTACTATGGTACTTACACTACTTGTAATTCAACTTTATTGACCAAACAAAGATATGAAAGTTCTTTTGAATGTAATGCTACAACACCAACAAATAGTTTTTCCTATTCATTACCTTTAATTACTTGTTCATACGAAACTACTGGTATTCATGTCACCCAGTT
Source organism: Dictyostelium capitatum (assembly GCA_015252635.1). Taxonomy (NCBI): domain Eukaryota; phylum Evosea; class Eumycetozoa; order Dictyosteliales; family Dictyosteliaceae; genus Dictyostelium; species Dictyostelium capitatum. The sequence goes on from JACAFY010009017.1 coordinate 42,329, forward strand.
TTGTAACCAACCAAATTAAAAAAAGTAAAATAAACATTGTTTTTAAAATCTGTAAAATTTTATTTTTTTTAATTTTTTATTTTTTTGTTTTTAAATTAATTTTTTTTTTTAATTTAATTTTTGTAAGGTGCCTACAAATGACAAAATTTTAATCATATAAATTATATAATAAATATTATGAAATATAATAATACTACAACAAGATCAATACATATATTGAAATCAACAGATAGAGATGAATCAAGACACCAAAATAACAAAAGAGTAAAACCATCAATAGTTGGTGGAAGTCATAATAATAATAATAAATACGTTCAATACAATAGAAATCAATATTACCTTGACAATAGCATTGAAAATAATTACAATGATATAAATTACCATCAAAGTAATAACTACACTAAAAAGAACAATAACCAATTTAACATAAATGAAATACAACAAATACAATAACAAATACAATAACAAATACAATAACAACTACAACTACAACTACAACTACAACTACAGCACCACTTCAACAACCAACATTGTATGGTAAACTTGTAACATTAAGACCATTAAAAAGAGAAGATGCTAATGAAATTATACAAGCATCATCAGATGGTGAATTATGGAATTGTATTCGTGTTCAATTTACAACTGACGAATTAAATGAGAATTCAAGAAAAGCAATCTCACGTTTAGGAGCGTTCCAAGAAGGAATAGTAAGAAATGAAAGGGTTATGCCCGATGGACGTATAAGAAATTCTGTTCGATTTAGTATTATCAAAAGTGAATGGGAAAATGTAAAATCAAATTTACTTTCTAAAATGAATGATAGTTTTAATCACAATAAATAAAAAGTAATAAAAAATAAAACGCATAAAGAATTCGAGTGGTGTATGTGTGTTCTAAATTTTATCATACAACAACAATATAAATCATGTTCATTGTTCTTGATCACTTTTTTTTAATTAGATAATTATAATAATAAAACCTGGTTTTTCGCTCATATTGTTAATAAAAAAAAAATTATTCCAGAAATTTATAAAACAATCGCGACATACGACGTTATGATTATTATTATTTTTTTGAAACTTTTTTTGCGAAAATGATTTTTATATTGAAATAAATTAAAATTAATTTTTTTTCATACGTTTTATTTTTTTTTTAATTTCTATAATATTTTCACACAAACACGTAATTTAAATAATTACAAAAACACATACATACATAATATATATATATTTTTATTATTATTTTTTTTAATATATATAAATAAATAAATTAAAAACGATAATGGGAAAAAGTAGCAGAAGAAATAGTTTATCATCATCAAATGGTAGTGTTAATAATGGTAGTAATACACATTCAGATATGTCATCAAGTGGTAGCTCATATGGTGGAAGTTCATCAGAATCAGATTCAGAAAAGTTAAGAAGACACATGAAATTATATGATGAATCAGTTCTTTATAGTGAAGAAATTGTTAAATTTAAATCTGGTTCATCATCTAATCTAAGATACAATGTATTTGGTATTGGTAAAACTTCAATATTTTTCTATGGTGCATTTTCATTGAAAAAAAAGAGAAAGATCATACCATTTAAATCAATATCTGCTATTGAATGGTTAGAAGATGACAGTATAAAATTAACAGTACCAATTGAAAATAAAGATAAACCAAAAACATACAATATACACTTTAAATCAACTCATAAGGGTTCACCATATAGATTAATTGAATCAAGATGGCAAGCTTCAAAAATACCTGTAAGTACAGTAGAATGTTTATTAATATATAATTATATATTATCATATATTAATACGAAACTCTTGTCTTGCAGTCATCAACTAAATTATCAACTGGTGAAGAATTATATAGAAATCCATCAACACCAAATTTATTAAGACATTTTCAAAATATACCAAGAGATGAAAAATTAGAATTTTCATATAGATGTAGAATTAAAGGATCACAACAAAACTATGGTGTTTTATTTGTAACACAAACTCGTATATTATTCCTTTCAATTGATACAACATTTAAAGCCGAAGAAATTAAATTTGAGAAAGTATTGGAAATAACAGAATCATTACCAGGTAAAAAAGGGAAATTAAAGAAATCAATTCTAGTTACAATTGGTAAAAATCAAAGTTATTCATTCTCTTCATTTGAAAATAAAGATGAAACATTACAACAATTAACAAGATCACTAGATTCATATAAAAAATCAATTATTCAACAACAACAAAAATCAATTTCAAAACCAATAAATAATAATAGTACCACTGCTGTTAATAGTAGTAATAATACAACTACAACAACAACTACTACACAACCAACACAACCAACTGTATATGCACCAGAAACACCTTTACCTAATAATTCAAAAACAACAACTTGGACATCAACAAAAGCAACTCCAACCACTACATCACCTTTAACACCTTCACCAACTACACAAAAACCAAATAATATAACGCCAGCACCATCAGGTATACGACCACCAACTACACCATTATTACCAGAAAGGAAACAAGAAAACTATGGTGATAGAGCAAATAAAGTATTTCCAAAAGAAACTGCAACAGAAATTAAACAAAAGGAAGAAATTAAACAAAAGAATACAAATAAAGCAAATAGGAATTGTTGTTCACTTTGGTAATAATAATAACAATAACAATAAACTAGTTTATTAAAACACCTTTTATTTATTCTTTAAACTCTATTTTTTTAATTGTTGATTTTTTGATTTTTTAACTTTTTAAAATAATTTGTTCTTGTTTTCTTTGTTGATGGTTTAACAACTGGTACAATTAATTTTGATTCATCATTAATTTCATCTGATTCTTCATCACCTTCATCATCATAATCATAATCAGTTATTTCATTTGATTCATTTTCAATTGATTCACCATTTTTTAATTGTTGGATTATTTTTTCAAGTTGTTCAGTTTTTGATTTTAATTGGTAAAATTCTTGAGCACTGACTGGATTGTTGTTGGTTGTGGTGTTTTCATTTTCATTGTATACTTTTTTAGATACCTTTTTACCATTTTGTTGTTTTTGTTGTGGTTCTTGAGTTGGTTCTTGTTGTCTTGTTGAATTGTTATCAGAAATATGTTTCAAAAATGTTACAATATTTTGAGTGTAACCATGCCAATAGTAACCAGCTTCCAACATTGCAATTTTAGCCATGCTACTTCCAAATGGTGATAATTTTGTTTTTTTCCAACATAATTCAAGAAAGCATTCAACAGCAGATTGTGCATATAATGGATGAAGTACATCTCTATTTGTTCTATATTTACCTAAAGTCTTATTAAATTTTACAAATGTACCAAGTTTATCATTTCTTTGAATAACCCAATTATGTTTATCAGCCATTTTATTTACCTTTAAACTATATTGGTAAATACTTTTTTCATTTTTTTCATGAAATCCATTCTTTGAATCAATTTGTAATTTTTCAATTTGTTTATTTTTAACCAATTGTTCATAAATTCTTTTTGGTGAAGATAGTTTTGAAACTCTATTCAACTCAACAAAATTATTAAATACAATAAATTTTGAGGGGTTTAATAGTGAAGAAAGTTCCTTTATTAATACGTTATTGTTATTTGACATTATTTGTATATTTATTTATTTTTTCGTTTTAAAAAATAATAAATAAAAAAAAAAAAAAATAAAGCCATTTAAATATAACATACAAATTGTTATTAACCGAAAAACATTTCTTTATTTACAAATAACAGATACTGTGTCTTATACACATATCCG
>JACAFY010009125.1:0-26675 GCA_015252635.1 Dictyostelium capitatum
AATCAAAACTATCAACGGTTTGTTGTATGTTTTTATCATTATTATTATTTGTGCCACCCCCAACACATTTTTTTTTTTCTTCTTTGAATTTATTTATTTCTTCACAAAAACATACAATTAACCGTTGATAGTTTTGATTTAAAACAAATTTATTTTTTTTTTTTTTTTTTAGGTTTATTTTTTTTATTTTTTAATTTTTTTTTTTTTTTTTTTTTTTACTTTCATTAATTTTTATTTTTTTTTCCACTATTTTATATCTTCACCACCATGGATAATAAAACAAATAAAAGTTTATTAAATGAATATTATCAAAAATATAATTTAAAAGTACCAGACTATAAAACAGAATCAAAAGGACCAGATCATCAAAAAGAGTTTAGAGTTACATTAGATATAAATAATAAAGAGATCTATTCGTCATGGTTTCAACATAAGAAAAAAGCAGAAGATGATTGTGCAGCAAAAGCATTGCAATTTCTAAATAATAATAATAATCCTATAGTTCCATCTGTAAAACAACAAACATCACAAACATCACAAACAAAGCAAACAACAACACCACCAAAGAATGTAAATAATAACAATAACAATAACAATAACTATAACAATAACAATAACAATAATATTGATGAAAATGAATTAATGAATAAATTGGAAATTACATGTGGTAGTGACAATCAAGAAATAGAAGGTGAAGAAGATTTAGTTAAATTAAAAAGTCAATTATCAGCATTACAATCCAGGATTAATTTAATAGAAAAAGTAGGGGAGAATAAAAAAAAATCAGTAATAAAACAATGTAGTGAAGATGAAAAGATACCAGAAATGTTAATTAATGAACCTAGAGACTATCAAATTGAAATATATAAAAAAGCAATGAAATCAAATATAATTTGTTGTTTACCAACTGGATTGGGTAAAACGTTAATTGCGTGTATGGTAATAAAGAAAATGAGACAATTGAATCCAACTAAACGTATAATATTCATGGTTGATCGTATTCCATTGGTAATCCAACAAGCAAATGTAATAAGGAATGAAACTGGTTTAGTTGTATTACCAGTTTATGGTGATTCATTTAGAGAATCTCAATTATCTCAAGAATTTGATGTACTTGTTATCATTGGTGCATTATTAATTAGTTTAATATCTAATGGTTCAATTAATTTAAATAATTATTGTTTGGTTGTAATTGATGAATCACATCACATTGTTAAAGATCATCCATTTTCAATATTACTTAGAAATCATTTATTAGATACAACTAAATCTGGTGTTTCCATTGAAAATCAACCAAAACTATTAGGTTTAACAGCATCTCCAACTGGTAAAAAAGATTTCCTTTCAACTTTACTCTCTTTGAAACAAATTTCAAAGATATCAAGTTGTGAAATTATTAAACCAAACATTGACACCATTCAACAATATATAAATTCAAAAAATAATACAATCGTTTCAATTCCAACAAACAATTTAGAAAGTATTTCAAGAAAATTATATCAACGTTTAATGTCCACTTTTAAACCAGATATAAATTCCAATCAATCTTGTTTTGAAACTTGTTCAGAATTTATAGATTTTGAAAATTCTTCAAATGACAGTAATGGTAGTAGTAGTGGTGGTGGTGTATATACCAATAAATTAATTAATACAAATGTATTGAAATTCATTCAATCTTATTTTCAAAAGATTAATGAATATTCAACATTTAATAAAATTGATGGTAAATCAGTATTGGGTTTAAATTTAAAACAATTTATAGAGATGGAAATGGAGTCAATTAAAGATGGTGAAATAAAGAGAATTGTATCACAATTTATTGATTCAATACCATCTGATGAAGTAATTGAAAAGGGTCATTCAAAGATAGAGTATGCACTTGGAATATTACAAGAAAAACAACATGAATTACAAGGAAATATAAAAACCATTATATTTGTTAAAACTAAAAAGACTGCATTACATTTATTGGATTTATTGGAAAAGATATCAACCATTGATCAATTTTCATTTATTAAACCTCGTCTTGTAATTGGTCATGGTAATAAAGATGATGGTATGTCAATCTCAAAACAAAATGAAGCAATTCAAGAATTTCGTGAAGATAAGTGCAATTTAATTATTGCAACTAGTGTAATTGAAGAAGGTTTTGATGTACCTGAATGTAATTTAGTTATTCGTTTAGATCCACCTTCAACTGTTACTGCTAATATTCAATCACGTGGTAGATTAAGAAAAGAAGATTCTTTCTTTGTTGGTATCGTTAAAGTAGATGATCCAAATGAAAATACAATTTATGAAAAGTTTGAAAAACAAGAAGAACTTTTAAATTTATCAATTGAATTTTTATTACAACAAGATACAAACTTAAAGAGATCATCAAATTCATCATCATTAAATCAACCAATACCAGTACCAGTTTTACCATCTAGTTTTACCTATAGTCAATGGGTTGAAGAAATAATTGTTAGAATTAGATCAATTGGTTTTGATATTGCTTTAAATTGTTCATGTGATCGTGTTAGTGGTGAAGATCATTTACCATCTTATCGTGCAGTAATTAAAATCACCTCTTCATGTGGTATCGATGTGGAATATGAAGGTGAAGGTTCAAATAAAAAATTGGCAAAGGAAAATGCAAGTAGTTCAATAATTAAATCAAATTCATTATATAATATAATTAGGGATTTAAAATAAACAACAACCAATAAATAAATAGTTCATTCATACTAGTTTAAATAGGTAAAAGGCATCTATTAATTTTTGTGTGTATTATAATCTTTAAATATAACTATTAATATTTACTTATATTATCACTAATTATCTATCTGATTATAATAAAAATATCATGATATTTAATTTTTTAGAAACAAAAAAAAAAAAAAATTTTTAATTTAAATTTTTTTCTTTTTATTCACCAAAACATGGATATCATTACAAACATAAGTGAAAATAAAATTGAAAATAAAGAGGTTAAACTAAACCCTTTTATATTTAATTTTGTTGCAGAATATATAGTAGGCCAAGAAACAAATTTTAAAACAATATTTGAAATTTCATTATTATCCAAATCGACATTCAAATTATTTCAAAATAAAATTATAATATCAAGTAGTAATAGTAAAAATCCATTTATATTAAAAACATTTTTTGATTTTAAAAAATATATAAATTTAAATAACTATGGTGGTGAAAATATAGATAAATACAAATTAAAATTGGTACAATATAAAGATATTAAAGAAATTTCATTTATAAGATGTAGTAAAAATAAAGAAGTAAAGAAATACTTTGAACTATATTGTCCTTTATTAAAAATGGTTACTATATTAAATAGGACACCAGTAAGTCAGAATGGAGGTTGGGAAAAATATGATTTTGAATGTGGTGAATTTTACAAATTTAATAAATTATTATTAAATTGGGATTTAGATGCTATTCCTTTATCATTAAATGAAGAATACAATATTGAACAAGTTAATGAAAATGGTGGTATTTATTATCATAGATTTTCATTTAATTTCTTAAAATTTTTCAATCCAATTAAATTATACATTTCAAATCATTGTATGACAGATAGAATATTACATTTACATAATGTTGAAAATATATTAAAAACAATTGGTAAATCATTGACAACAATTAAATTCATTAGAAATTGTACATCATTTAATTTCATTGAACAAGTATTACAATCAAATTATCCAATAATAAAATCATTCACAATTGATGTATTCTTGGGTACTGGTGATGAAGATGAAGATAATGATAATGATAATGAATTAATTGAATCTTTAAATAATTTAAAGTCAAATAATACATTAAAATCATTAGTAATTAATAGATATAGTATTGAAACAAATATAGAATTATATGGTAAATTCAAAAGTTTAAATCCCGATAAAATCATTCAATTACTTTATTCAAATTCATCAATTACTAAAATTGGGTTAAATGCATATAATATTAATGATTCAAATTTATTATTACCATTAATTCAATTAAATAATATATCAACTTTAGTTTGTGATAGTAATAGTTTAAAATCACATTTGGAACATTGTAATCAAAATAAAAATATTAAACATTTAATATTTATAAATTTATTAAATAATAGAAAATTAAGAGAAGGTACTGTTGAACCAGTAATAGTTCAAAATCAATTATCAACATTTAATTGTTTTTTAAATAATAACAAATCTTCATTAATTTCAATTACTCACACTGATAATCTGTTGAATAATAATCAAAATTATAACTACATTAACAGATTCCTTGAAATTTACCAATTTAGTAAAAGTAATTTACAGATTAAAAATATATTCAAATTTAATAAATTTACAAATTAAAAAAAAAAAAAAAAATCTGAAACAAGATGGAAAGCATGGCACAACCACCTCCCCATTAACTGTAAACAACAATGCCCCTGTCTTCACTCAACTACTACCACTTTACATCTCCACTCTACCTGCCCCAACTATAAACCAATTATTTCATCCATACTTTATAAATTTAACAAATTAAACAATTCAACTTTCAACACAAACCACTGGCTCCAAATATTTCTTTTCTCCTTCATTTTATAAATATTAAATTTTTCCTTTTGTACATCCAGGCCTGATAAAATGTATATAAAAAATTTCTAAATAAAAAATTCATGCTTTTATTGATAACGCAAAAAAAAAAATAAAAAAAAAAAAAATTTAATTTATTTTTTTTTAAAAAAAAAAACGTTTTTTTTTGTGAAAAACAAATACACAAACCAAAGAAATGGGAATAGAAGGATTAAATATATTTGTAGCGAAGCAATTTAAGGTTGTTGAAAGAGTAACAACAAATACAGATTTAAACACAGATCATATTTATATAGATATAAATAATTATCTTCATAAATCAATTAGAAAAGATTCAAGAGAAATTGAATTAGATGTATTTAAAACATTGAAAATAGCATTAGATATTATACTTCGTAAAGTTAGAGTTAGAAATACTATATTCTTTGGTATTGATGGTCCTGGTCCTCGATCAAAGATGATGACACAAAGAGAAAGAAGATTTAGAGTAAGTAAAAACTACTCTTTGGCTAACGATATATATAATAATATATTTATACTAATTCATGTTTTGTTTAATTTACTCACAGAATTCGAATATTGATAAATTAATATATTATATTAATAGAAATAAAGCGCAACAACAACAACAACAACAACAACAACAACAGCAAACACAACATGAATATGATTATGTTTCAGAGGATGATCAATTTGATACATCATTCTCTTCATTGTGTTTTACACCTGGTAAGTAAACATTTTATCATGCTGTAGTTTAATATTATTTATAAACATGTATTAACACTCACTTCAATAGGCACTGAATTTATGGGTTTATTAAAACAATTCTTAATATTTTATACAAAGAAATTATACTTTGCAAAGAATGTGTACGTTGCAAGTGCAGATAGACATGGTGAAGGAGAGTTTAAAATATTTGAACATATAGCAAGTTCAAACTATTCACAAGATGATGTTATAACAATTGTTTCAGCGTAAGTAAAAAAAGGTTAATCATCATATGATATCATCAAAGATCTATAGTCTCTCATGTATTAACACTAAATCATTATTAAATTTACACTATAGTGATTCCGATATTTTATTATTTTCATTGTTATCAAAATATCAAAATATAATAGTTTACAACAAAGATTCAAATGAAATTGTAAATATTGAGAGTTTTAGAGAAAAGATATATGAACAGGCTGGACAATCACAACAAGAACATGGTAGACAACCAATAGTTGATTTTGTTATCTTATCATTTTTGTTAGGGACTGATCATTTTCCAAAAGTATCAAGTTACAATATAGCATTGGCATGGAATCAATATTGTAGATTAAGGAGACCATTATACAACGAAACAACACAATTAATGGATATGGATGTTTTACAAGAGATAATATCAGTATCAGCATCATCAGCATTATATAATACATTGGCAAATAGCGGTAGAACATCATTGGGATCGAAAATAGTAAAATTGAAATCTAAATTTGGTATTGCTGCAGGTTATTATTGTTTATCAAGAGGTATAAAAACGCCAGCAAATCGTTATTTTAAAGTTGAAGCTGATCCAATAACAAAAAACCGTTTCAACATTTACCTTGAAGATCAAATTTTAGATTCGTCAACTTCCATTGAATATCTTATCACTTCATTTCTCTCGGAAACTCATCCATTTTGGGTACAGAATATTGGAATAATCAATGAAAAGTATATTTACAAATTGATTAATATATTTTCATCGATTAAACCAGGTAGTGTTAGTTACGATGATGATGATAGTGGAGTCAGTGGTGATAGTTCAACTACATTTAGCAATGAGCAATTATTAAATCATTATCTTTATGGACTACAATGGCATTTAAATTATTTCTCTGGTAGATGCAATGATTTTAACTTTAGTTTCCCATTGAAAAACATTGTTTCATCAGATATATTCAATGCAGCCAACCACAATAGTCAAGATTATTCATCAATTTTAAAGAGTCCATTACCACCTGTTCCATTACTTTTTGGATTTTGCCTTATTGATTTCAGTAATAAACATTTGTTTCCACAATGTTATCATTCACTCTATAGAGAATTACCACATTTTAATATATTAGACACAAAGAGAATGGAAAAGGAATTTCAAAGACCAGAATCATTTCAAATTGTTCAAAATTCATTCAACAGTAAAACAGATTTATCAAGTTTATCACCATATCATAAAACTCAATTGGAATTTTCTCCAATACTATTTTTTAAAGTTTTACCAAATAAAACTGTTGAATTATATGAAGAACAATTGATTGATAATGGTAATGGTGGTGGTATCGGAGATAATGGTAATCAACAACAACAACAACAACAACAATATAAATTTATCAATTCATTTAAAAACAAATTCTTTGAATCAGAATTAAAGATTCGTTCAATTTCAGATTTTAGTGAAATCTTATCAAATTTATATAACCAACCAAAAACACAACAATCAATATTACATTATTTTGCGTCAAATAATACTAATAATAATAAACAACCTCAAAAACATCAACCATATAATAGTATTAACAACAATAATCATAATAATAATAATAACTCTCATCACCCACAACAACCTCCTCAAAGATACCAACCATATAAAAATATGAATTATAACAACAATAGTAACAATTATCAGCAAGCAAGTGGTAATGATATCAATTACAATAATAATTATAAAAATAATAATAATAATAATATTCAACCACCAAGAAATCAACATAATAATAACCATCAACCATTTAGACAATTCCAACAAAACCAACAACTTTATCAACCACAACCTCAACAACAATATCAAAATCAACAACAACTTGAAGAACAAGCTCAATTACAATATAAACAACACCTTCATGAATATCAAAGACAACCACCACAACAAAACCAATACCAACAACAAGTTGATAGAAATAATAATGTACATAAAAAACAAAAACAACCACAAAACCAACCAAAACAAGATCAACAAAACAACGTTAAAAGATCATTAGCTCAAAAACAACCAAAACAATCACAACATCAACATCAACCAATTAACGATGATGAAAATATTCATTCAAAGAAGAAAAGAAAAGAGTTTTAAAAGAATAAATTAATCTAACGTTTTGAACTGGTCGGTCTCTTTATCTATTTTTATAGCCTTAGTTTTTCTTTTGATTCAAAAATAATTGTTGGATGACTCTTTTGTAACCTTTTCTTATTTTCATCAAAAAATGCAAAAATTAAAAGGTTCAAAACATTCAAGTTATTTTTTAATAAAGAAATTTTAATTTAAATATGTTTATTGTTTTTGCTTTTGAAATTGTTACCAATTTATCTATTTTGTTTTATATTTTAATGGTATAACAATCATTGTTAAAAAACTGTTAAATATATTGTTTTTTATAATAACAAATAAGGATATATTGATTTATTTAATCTACATTAGAACCATTATTTCTTTGTGAATTTTTTATTAATAGATAATAGAAAGATTTGCATATTTTGGAGTTACCAAAGGTAAATAAAGTTATATTAGTAGTAGAATTAGAAAAGAAAAAGATTATCAGGTATCAATATAAATTATGGTACCATGAATTTTGAAACGGGGGTTACGTAATGATTGGTCCCATCAAAAATCAAAATTAATATAAAATATAAAATCAATAAAAATAACACACACACAAAATAGTAAAACATACAAATAATATAAAAAAGAATTATATGATGGTGCTGAAGAAAATATAATTAAAATAAAAATAAAATTTAATATAGAGTTTAAATGTTTTATACTTTGTTTGGGGTTCACCAGGATATTTATAACCAAAAGAAGATATTTGAATAGTTAATAAATACTCTTGTATATTGTAATTTTTATAACTTTTAACACAATAAAAAAAAAAACCACACTCACACTCAAACACACACATTATATTTTTTATTGAATTTTATCAAGTTCAATTTTAAAAATAAAAATAACCTTTGAAGGATATGAAATAAATATTTTCCATAAAATATATTTAATAACAATACACAATTAACAAAATGATATTTAAATTAATAATTGTTTTATATTTTTGTTTTGTAACTTTAGTAAATGCAAATTCTAATGTTGTATTTCGTAAATTTAAATCTAAGCATCCTTCAACAACAACTACCACACTTAATATTGTAGATTTAGAATATGTAAAAAAATCAAATAATTTACCAAGTTCAACATTGTATTATTTTGATGAATCAAATAACCTTTTATATAAAAATTTAAATGACAATTCAACTGATAATTATTCAAGTTATAAATTCAATTCTATGGAATTAATTTCTAATGTACCATTAAAAAATCCAAAAATTTTAGGTTCATTTTCAAATAATTCTGTAAGTACTATTACATTTAAATGTAATAATACTCTTGTTGTTATTCATTATATCTAATACTACATTATTTTTATGTTTAATATATATAGATGTTTTTTATTGGTGAAAAATGGTATGGTGATAAAATAACAACTAAAATACATGGCTATGAATTTAAACCAATATTTTTAATTGGTGGTAAAGATAATCATCATCATTCAATGGTATTACAAGATAAAGATAACATTACAATTTATTCAATGACAAATAATACAAATTTTTTTTCAATTTCAATTGATACAATAAATGAACCATCAAAAAATTTTAGTAGTGATTTTATTCAAATTAATAATAACTCTTCAACAAGTAAAATATATACAAGTAAAATTACAATTGATCCACTTTATATTAATACATTCAAATTTTCACATGATAAATTAAATAATGTTTATTATTCATTGATAAAAGAATTCAATTCAAATAATGTATGGGTAGTCAAATTGGAGAATGAAATAATTGTATCTTATTTACTCAATATTAATTCGGATATTATTACAAATGATTTCAATTCAATTTTATTTGGTGCATTTGAAGATAAAGTTATTTTATATCAATATGGTAATGAAAATCAAACATTAGTTTCATATGATTTAATTGTTAATAATGTTACAAATATAATTCAGTACAAGAATGAAAGTATTGGATTCACAAAAGTTTATTCAAAGTTTAACAAAGATTTAATGATTTACAGAGATTATGGTAATGGTCATAGTGCAATTGTATCTTATTCAATGGATAAACTATCATCTCCATATGAAAACTCTTTTAATAATACCGTTCCTTCAGGGTTTATTGGGCAAGGTTATTTGTTATATAGAGAACCAATATCAAAAAATCGTCACGTATATGCTGATGATGTGTTTCCAGAAGAGGCTAATTATGGAAATGGTTATGACAATAATTATAACAATAATTATGACAATGATTATAATACAGATGAATCTAATACATCAGTACTATTAATTGCTATTTTAGTACCAATTCTTTCTGTCTCTTTTTTGATAGGATTGGGTTCATTACTATATTACATCTTTGTTTATAGAAAAAGAAAATTACAACGTCAACGTCAACATGACCAAGAGCAACAGCAACAAAAAAATGATAGTAGTAAAGACAATGAAGTCGATAATACACCAATTGGCGGCGCTGATAAATTGGAAACTATTGATTAATAAATAAAAATACAAATAAAATTTTGTTGTGTTCACACAAATTTGTTAAGAAAAATAATTTTTTTTTTTTTTTATTTTTTTTTTTATTATTGCAATAAATTAAATTTTTTTGGGTATTTTTTTTTAATATCTATATGTATATTATATAAATTATTTATTTATATGTTTTTTTTTATATATATAACACATAATGAATAAATCACAACAACAACAAAACGATTGGAAGGTTGAACTAAGGAAAGCAACTAGATCAAGTTTAGTATGTATAACAAATGAAACAGATTTTCAATTACAAAGAATATCATGTAAATTACAACAAGGAATGTTAAGATTAATACCACCTGGTATGTAATTGTATATGCTTTTATATCAAGAATGAATTATAATATAAAATTATAAAGACATTATACTTATATATTCCATAATTACAACAGAAATTATACCACCAAAATCAAGTATAGAATTTGGATCAGAAAGTAATGCATTTATGACAGGTACAAAAGGATTAGTAATTTATATTGTATTACCATCATCAATGGCACCAATTAATGTTAGTTCAATTCAATCACTTAATCATTTAACTGGATTGAAATTGTGGGAACCATTTGTATACATTGTAATTGAATGGTCAACACCATATTGGTCACAACATAGTTGTTCAGTTCAAGTGCAACCATCTCAATATGCAAATTTATTAAATGTAAGATCAACATTATCAATGAAAGAAATTAATAAACAGTTACATTCTGAAGCATCAATGTATATACATAACAATGATAGTAATGGTGAAATTCAATTTAAAATTTTAAAAACCTCTTTGGGTAATAGTGGTGGTAACAATTCAAATACAGTATCCAATTTAGCAGGTAGTAATAGTATTGGTAGTAATAGTTCATCTCCTAGTATGTCACCACAATTTACATCGATACCAAAATCAAATTCACCACAATTAATCAACAATAGTGCAAATTTAAAATTTTCAATTGGTGGATTAAATATTGAAAATGATTATAACCCATCTCAACAATCAGCATCAACTACATCAATACCACAATTTAATAACAGTAATAATAATAATCATTCAACATTTTCAAGTATATCATCAAGTTTACCATCATTTTTTTCTGGATCAAATTTATCATCTTTTCCATTGCCTTGGTCAAATGATATCAATGATGTTAGTATTGGATGGAAGAACAATGTAAAAAGAGGATCACGTGGTCAATTTATAACAATTAGAAACAATACAAGTAAACATTTAATACGTAGAAATCAAACATGTTTAAATTCAGGTCGTTGGTGTGAACCACCACCAGAAGGTATACCACCACTTTCAACAGTTGAATTTGGTAGTGTTAGTAGTGGCTTTACAACTGGTACAGATGGTGTAATTCATTATCATTCACAAGGGTTAAAAAGTGATTTCAGATTTCAATTTAATAATCCATTAATGGGTAAAGCATCCTATACATATCATTGTCCAAATAATTTTAACGTTGATGAAAAATTTACAGATGGTAATATATCAACTGTAATTTATACAATTAATGAAGGAGATAGCAGTAGTGGTGGTAATGGTAGTGGTAGCGGTATTGGTGGTAATTCTTCAAATCAACCAATTTTACCAACAAATAAAATGGATCCAAAACAAGTATTTATAAATGATGATTCAATTAGAGTATTTTCATTTAATGTTGGTACAATAAATGTAAAAGAAAGTAATAAAGAAGAAAGTGGTAACAACAAACAGGACCCACAATTAAATGTACATTCAATAAACAAAAGAATTGAACAGATATCCAAAAATTTGATAAACTTTTCAGAAAAGTACGATATCATCATGTTACAAGAAGTGTTTTTGGATTCATCAAAGGATATATTGGTAAAGAATTTAAAGATTTACTATCCATATATCATTGATAGATGTGGTGAAAGTAGTGGATTGTTTTTTGCGTCAAGATTTCCACCAGTTTGGAATGAATTTAGACAATTTAACAATGGTATTGGTAGTGATGTAAAATATTCAAAAGGTGTACAAGGTGTAAAATTAGATATATCAACAATCAAAGATAATACATTCCTTTATGTATTTAATGCAAATTTACAAGCTAATCCAGATTTACATTCTGTTGCATGGCAAATGGTAAATGGTGATGATAAACAAAGAAAAGCTGCAACTGTAAGAACATTACAACTTCAAAGTGTTAGAGATTTCATTTCCACTGAATTGGCAATGCAGTCCTCAACCATTTCAAACTCTGCATTATTGTTGGTTGGTGATTTCAATTTGAATGCTGAAGTTGAACAAGTTATTTCCGATGAAGGTTCAATTATTTTGTCACAAATTCTACCAGAATTGGCAAAGAAATTAAATAGCAAAGAAATTACAATTACATTTAGTTTTCAATTGTTGGAATATTTGAATGATTTAAATATACCAATGAGATATCTTGGTATCCTTAGATCACAAATTCATAATAATCGTATGAAAAGTTTGTTGCTCACAGAAATGATTACCTATATCATAAAGAAAGATATTATTGAACATTTAACTCAACGTCATAATCAACATCAATCAAATATCAATGAAGATGAACAAATATACCGTGAAGTTGTATTGGATACATTCAATTTAATTTTCCATTATACTCGTAAAGATTGTATTCAATTTTGGCGTCACCACCTAAGAAAACGTTTAAGATCTGAATTTTCAAGTGCACTCTCTGAAATTGAACAACAAGATTGGGTTGATCTTAGAACACATGTAATCAATTTACAATTGTTTTCAAGTTTAAAATATTCATTGGAAATCACGTTCAATCCAAAAGCAGTTTTCCAAATTATGAAAGGTTCAAGAATAAATACCAAAGAAGTATTGCAAATACCATTGATTCAACCAGAACATATTGAAGAAATTATATTACCACCATTAACTTCATATTGGGGTTCAGATTCAAATACAGATATAAATTATTTTTCAAATATTGACCATTTAAAAGAACAACAAAAGAAACAACAACAATCAAATAATTCAAATTCGCCATCACCACAACAACAACAACAATCAAATAATAACAACATAATTAATACCATTGATTTACAACAAGGTGGTGGTTCAACAAATAATAATATTCAAATTTATTTGAAACCAACTGATGAATATAATAATATGTTGAAAATACTTGGTAATCCTGTTGATCTGTTTAGAGAGAATAATCCATTTTCACCTGGTTATACAATTCATCAAGCATTGAATCAACGTGTTGAAAAGGCATCTGTTAAAGAACGTGTAGATTATATATTAAACTTTAAATTGTCTCCAAATTTTGGTGATCATGAAGGTAGAAATCAATTATTAAAATTAGAATGTACTGAAGCAAATTTAATACCAATGGGTGCCACTCCACAAACTAGATTATCAAATCATTTTGCATTAGAATCAATATTACATATTAAAAAATAAAAAAGTTATGTATTTTTTTTTTTTGCATTTATTTATTTGTTATTAGGTGGGTTTATTACTATTATTATTATTGAAAATTACTACTTGTATTACAATATTTAAAATAATATTGTTGTACATTTTTTTGTTTATATAATTGTTTTCTAACTATTTTTCTTTTTTCTAATAATAATTTTTGTGCTTCTTCCAATGATATACGTTGTGAATGAGCAATCCAACATATTGCAATTGCGCCACTTCTTCCTCTACCTGCTTTGCAATGTATGAAAACACGATTTCCTTTTGAAATTTGATTATTTATAAATTGAATTGATTTTACTATTGTTTCAACATCTGGTTCATAATGATCAACAATTGGTACATACAATTGTTGAATGGAAAATTGGTTATACTTTGAAATTGGACCTTCATATTCATCACATAAATTCACTATTGCACCTATTTGAAATTTTGAAACCAATGTCATTTCAACATCCCAACTAAATGGCATTCCACCTAAAAATACACTATCATCTAATTTACTAACCAATGGTTCTCTAAATCCTCCTATTTGCATTGCCATTATAAATGGTGAAACCATCATATAATAAATTCGTCCAACATATTTTGCAACGCCATATGGTAATTTTCCTTTTGCAAATAGATATATACCCAATACTATCTTTATCGGTATTAATACACCAAGTATGTTAACCATTGAACTATTACTTCCTAACCATCCTTCATAAACTACATTATTATTACCATTTGTTATTATTTCATTATTCATATTATTTAATTTTTATTTGTGTTTGTTTTAATATACAAAAACGCAAAAAATTAATAAAAAAAATTAAAAAAAATAATTTCACAAAATTTTTCTAAAAAATAAATTAATTAATATTATATATTAATTTATTATATTTTTAACATTTTTAAATACATAAATAATAATTATTATACAAATACAATATTAATTCTACTAGTATTAGTAGTTTTCTGGAAATTTAAAATTTTGCTTTGAGAACAGCTTCCAATTTTTTTATTTTTTTTTTATTTTTTTTTTTTTTACAGATCAAATTTTTTTATTTAATATTTTTTAAATTTTTATTTCAAACAGATAATAATAATTAAACATATTCATATATTTTTTTAAAAAAAAACATGGCACAAAAGAATTTGTTAGTTTTAGGAGGTAGTGGTGCATTAGGTGCCGAAATTGTTCAATTTTTCAAAGGAAATGGTTGGAATACAGTCTCTGTTGATTTCCGTGAAAATCCATCAGCAAATTTATCATTAACAATTAAAGATTCAGGTGATGTTGAAATTAAATCTGTAATTGAAAAAATAAATGCAAAAAGTGGGTATCACAATACCTATTATTAGATTGTGTTTTATATGCATTTTTACTAATGATGAACTTTGGCGTAATTGACAGATATTAAAATTGATACATTTGTATGTGCAGCTGGTGGTTGGTCAGGGGGTAACAGTTCTTCAGATGATTTTTTAACATCAGTTAAAAGTATGATTGATATGAATTTATATTCAGCATTTGCATCTGCACATTTGGGTGCAAAACTTTTAAATCAAGGTGGTTTATTTGTATTAACTGGTGCATCAGCAGCATTAGGTAAAACAAGTGGTATGATTGCATATGGTGCAACTAAAGCAGCAACTCATCACATTGTAAAAGATTTATCAACTGAATCTGGTGGTTTACCATCTGGTTCAACTTCAATTGGTATTCTTCCAGTAACATTGGATACACCAACAAATCGTAAATATATGGCTGATAGTAACTTTGATGATTGGACACCATTATCCGATGTATCTTCAAAATTATTTGAATGGTCAACTAAAACTGAATCACGTCCAACCAATGGTCAACTCGTTAAATTTGAAACTAAATCAAAAGTTACCTCTTGGATTAATGTATAAATATAAAAATTAAAAAATAAACAACAACTCTTTTTCTGTTCTGTTTATAAAATACAATACCTATCAAAACAATAGCTTGGATTGATATCAAATTCACATGTTAACATAATAATATGTGTGTCTATATCAAACATACCTTTAAACATATTTTCAGAAAAAAATATATAATAATTTACAAAGTATTTATATAAATTTAAATAATAAATATAAATCACACAAAACCACAGAAAAAAAGAAGATATTTTATTTGATTTTGATAAAGGTTATATTATTGTAAAATGTTTCGATTTTTTTTTATTTTTTTTTTTTTTTTGATAACACTGAAAAATTTTATTTTTAAAAAAAAATCTAAATCAGAAAACAGATAGTGTTTGATAACATATGGTTTAACCTATATAAAATTATTATTATTTATTTAACACAATTAAGCACACAAAGTTAATTAATAAAAAAACATACAACTTAATTTTTTTTTTTAATCACCCATTATAAAATAATAATAATTGTAATCGTAATAATAATAATAAATAATATAGTATAATGGATAGTTTAAGAAGAAAGTTTAATACACTTTCTACAAATACTAGGTTAGAAGCAATCAAAGCTCTAGAAAATAAAAGTCGTGATGAAAAAGCAACATTATTAGCAGCAGTTGAAACACAAAGAAACTCTAGATTAGTAAAAGACTTGATAATTCATATTGTATTTTTTACAATATTTGTAATTATCATTGTATTACAATTAAATCCATCTGCATTGTATAACATCAATACATCATTAAAAAATCAATTATTATTCAATTCTGATACTCCCTATATGGATATACAATTTCCAAGTGATTATACAAATGTAATTATAATAATAATAATAATAATAATAATAATAATAATAATAATAATAATAATAATAATAATAATAATAAATAATTAGGTGATATGATATTAATTACTATTTTTTTTTTTTTTAATAACAGTATTTAACAAATGTATTTGCACCAACATTATCAGAGATGACATTGGAAAATAATGATGCAATGAATAAAGTAATTGGAAATGTAGTTAGAATTAGAACAATGAGAGTTAGTCCACATTCATGTACAAATAATGGTTACAATTTAACATGTTATTCAAATTCATATACAAAAAATACTAAAGATAGAGATTCATATGGAACAGATAATATGTATACATATACACCAAATGGACATGGTTCATTTGTATTTGGACATAATAGTTATATTTGGGATAGATCAGGATTTTATGTAGATATTCCTATAAACAAGAACTTTACTCAATCTATTAATTCATTGGTTACAAATGGATACTTTGATGTACAAACTCGTGCTGTTATAATTTCATTTAGTACATTAAATTTAAATTTACAATCACGTACATCAGTTGTTACAATGTTAACGGAATGGACAGCAAGTGGTCAAGTAAATCCATATTATTCAATTAGAACTTATAGAGTTCAAATTTATATGGATGGATTAGATAAATTTAGAGCATTCCTTGAAGTTTCATTTTTCATATTCATTTTATATTACATTTATTTCTTTATAAATGAAGCACGTATAGATTATAAACTTGGTAGATTAAAATATTATCTTCTCTCATTTAAGAATTTATTTGATTTAATAAATTTAACTGTATGTATTCTTAATTACCATATAAATAATATTTTTATAGATATTAATATTCAGTTACATTTTCATACAGTTATTTATTACATCAATTGCATTATATTTAGCATTTTTAGGTGACAAATCCAGAGTATTAGCATTGGATGATCAAGTTCAATATAGTACAAATTATCCAACATATTTAGAGAATTTAGGTCAAACTGCTTTGGTTTTATATCAAATATCAGCAATTAATATATTGTTAATGTCATTTAAAACATTTAGATTTTTAATTGTTCATAGAAGATTATACATTTTATGGATTGCAATTTCACAATCAAAATTACAATTAATTACATTTACAATTATGTTTTGGTAGGTAATAATAATAATAATAATAATAATAATAATAATAATAATAATAATAATAATAATAATAATAATAATAATAATAATAATAATAAATTTAGGTGATATGATACTAATTACTTTTTTTTTAATAACATTATTTAACAAATATTCGCACCCAAGTATTATGATGATGGGCTTTTTATTTAGTGGATGGTTATCATTTGGTACTGATAATCAATCATTTAATGGTTTCGTTACAAGTTTAGGTACATTATTACAATTCATTATTGGTAATCCACCAGATTATGATGCAATGTCAAATACAAATAGAGCATTAGGTCCAATTGTAAGTGTGCTACTATTAACATCATATATATCTATATATTTATCAGTATACTAATAGTTATCATCCTTTTTCACTTTTAGTATTATTTATTATTTACAATTTTCATGTTTTTCATTTTGGTTAATATGTTTGTTGCAATTATTTCAAATTCATATCAAAATATCAGTAATACATTTGATAAGAAACAAAAAAACAAACGTTATCTATTGACAAAATGGGAAAGAACAAAAAAATCATTGGAATTATTATTTAGACCAGGTACAATTGATATTTATGATTTGGTTATATTGATCATTGATCAAAGACCTGGATTAATTGAACGCGAGGGAATTGAACCTTCAACATTCAGAGATGAACTACTTGTATTGATTCCAAAAATCAAAAATGATGAATCCTATTACTATTCAGATTTATTAATGAAGGTACAAAGATGTCGTAAAAAATATTTGGATCAAATGCATTCAGCTAAAAATACTGGTATCTCTTTTGAATTGAAATTAATGGGTCAAAAAGATGTCATTAAAAAAGATTTTGACTCTTGGAAAAAGGATGCAAAAAAGTCAGAAAAGAAAAAATTCCAGGTATTGCAATCACATATTGATTCTTTAAATTTAAAATTAGATTTAATTATCAGTGCAATGAATTTACAAAATAATTTACAAAATGTAATGGCAACTTCATCAAATTCTTCAGTTATTCCAACTCAAATTCAAACAAACACTAATAATAGTATTGTCAATAATAATAATAATAATAATTTATCAAATAGTACGGGAAGTAGCAGCAGTAACAATGGTCAAATTAATTTATCTGGCAGTTTTCAACCATAATCTCAAAGAATTTTAGAATAAATTTTAAAATAACAAATAAATCTATCTCCTTTTTTGATGATTGCATTTGTTGCTGTTGTTGTTGTTGTTGTTGTTGTTGTTGTTGTTGTTGTTGTTGTTAAAATTTTATTCTTTGTTTTTATTCGTATAATTATATATGTATATGTATGATGTTATGCTTTTATTATTGGATTGTTGTAAAATAATTAAAATCAATAAAATAGTTTGAATTAATTGATAATTCATTTTTTAAATGACCAAAAAGTTGTTGATCTTTAATAATATAATCTTTAAAGTATTTGATAATATGAATGTTTTGACTTGTTAATGCTTTTGATATTGAATTTTTTGAAATAAATAATGGTATACTATTAGAGTTTGTAGGTGGACTATACTTTAATAATAAATTAATCATTTCTATATATCCATTTATAAATGGCTTTTCAATAATCGATACATCTTGAATTACTTGATAAAAATTTGATTTAATTGACTGAAAATGATTATTTAAACAATGTTTTGCAATTGATAAAAGATTTCCATTAAAAATTGAAACCCATATATCTTTATCTAGTTGACAATTCCATGTATCAATCATGAACGAAACCAAATCATATTTTATATAGTAATTTAATATTGCAGTTCTAAATATTTGTTGAAGATATTTTTGTTGTACATCCAAATTATCATTGAATAATTGAATAAATGAGTTAATTTCATCAAATTTTAATTTCTCTATAATTGCAATGAATACAACAGTGGTTAATTGTAATTGTTCAGGTCCATTTGCTCCAATTGGTATTTCTAATGATTGAATTAATTTGCATTGTTCAAAAAACAAATGTGTTTTATTAACTGTGAGACAATATTGTAAATCATTTGAAATTGAACTTGAAAAGAATCTATTATATTTATGTGTTTGTTCTTTATAGCATGAATGCGATAGTTGATAAATTAACAATGAAATTAATGAATCAATTGATAATCTAGTTTTAACATTTAATACCTTGTCAAAAGTGAATATTGATTTATCCAAATATGGGTTTTCACCATTAAAGCATGCATTATAATAGGTTTTACCATATAGACTTGACATACCCTTTGTAAATAAATCAACTTTTGACATTAATAATTTCTCGAGCAATATTGATCTAATACATAAATAATAAATTGAATGAATTGTTTCATGCTGAATTTTAATTGAATCATTTGATTTTAATAAACCATAAACCCTTTTAATGACAACATTATTTTTAGTTGTAAGGAGTAATTTGAAACAATAATTTATAATTCCATTATAAAAATCTGGAAATTCTTGAAATTTTGAAATACAAATTGAAAAAAATGATTCTAAACATTGAATATCTTTAACATTGTTTGTATTTAATCCATGGGTTGGTGTAAAATAATCAATTTTAAATTCTGGTAGTTGTACAGTGTTTGTATAGTTTATTTGAAAATTTGATAAATAAAATGATAAAAATTCAATATTATTATCTGCCAAAGAATAATATAAAACATGAATTAAATCAGCTTCATTTAAACCCAATGGATTAACTATATATTTTGATAATACATTTAAACCATTACTACCATTATCATCACCATAATTTTTAATTTGAATTGTTTTAATTAATTTATAAATTAAATAATTTGATAAACAACTAAATTTATATTGATTTAAATGTTGATATGATTCCAATGATATTTGATCACATTTAAAATCTATGTTTGTAAATTTATAACCAGTTGATAAAATTATATCTATCTCCATTGTATTACCATTTGATATTGATTCAAATAATGGTTGAATATAATAATCAATTGTGAATTTAATTGGAATGTCTCTTGTACTTTTGATTATAGGATGATTTTCAATATAATTTAGTATTGAAACTGATGAAAATTGAAATTTATTTAATTTACCAAAAAAGTAATTTGCAACATATTCATTTTTTGGTTCATTTGCGATCCAATCAACTTGACCCTTTGTTGAAATTATAATTTTTTCTTTATCATCATATTTATCGTAAAATAATCTAACAAATTGATTCAATAATTCATTATACTTTGGGAATTTCCAATTAAATATATCATTATCAAATTTTATTTGATTTTGACTTAATGTTGGTGATGATATTGAATTAAAGTTTGATATTAAAATTGTATACCATTTTGGTTTTCTATTTGAATAATATTGATATAATTCAACTAGTGATTGATATAATTTTTCATTACATGATAATATTTTATCAATGATTTTCTTTTTTTTAAATGTTTCAATTTCTGAAAATGAATTAAAACTTGAAAAATATGAATCCATGGATTCTATTATTCTATCTTGATGATCATTACCCTTTTCAAATAAATTTAGTAATGTATTGAATTCATAATTTGGTATTGGTAATTCTGAATAAGTTGAAATATATGAATTTGCATATTTATTTGAATTTGTACATTTAACTAATAAAAGATGTAATTGTTTCAATTTTTTAAAATGATTTAAATTTTCATTGGAATTGATTGAATTAATTTGGTCCATTATTTCTGAATGTAGATATATTTCGAAGCGATACCCTGTTAAACTGATAAACTTTGATAGGATTTCAATTGAATTACTAGTACTAATTTCAAATGAATTTATATCATATTCTGTTGGTGATAATACAAGTTGACATGAAATTAATTTTGTTATTGTTGATATTGATTTTAATTTAAATATTTGTTTAAATTCTATATGATTTGATGTAATTTCATTTCTAAAATTATCATCTAATTTCTCTATTAATAAATCTAGTATTTCATTTGATATATAAAAATTATTTGATGCAATTATTAATAATCTTGATATTTTATTTGAATCTTTTGGTAAATGATTATCAATAATTGATTTTACTATTGATATATTACTACTACTTTCAAATGCTCTTGTGATATCAATTGGGTAAACATTGATTGATAATGGTTTATTTATTAAATAGTTGAATAATTTAAAGCAACCCAATTCAATTGCTGCAGATATAAAATTTAAATGACGAAATTCAGTAGGTCTTGAAGAATATAATTTTAAAAATATTTTAAATGGTTCATTATTTGAATGAAATTCATTAGATAATGTTGATGGAGAAGTTTGATCATCATTGCTTTTGATTTGTTCAAATTTTATTATTTCTTCGAATAAACTAAATATAGACGAATATGATATATCTATATCTTGATTATGATCTAATTTACAGTTTATTAATGAATATAATTTATGTTTCACCATCCATCCAAGTCCTATTATCTCTTTGAATTTCTTTTTACTATGTAGTGATATTTGTTTTTGATCAGTATATTCCACCCAATCGGTTTCGTGAATTTGTTTTATTATACATTTGAAAAGGTATTTGTTGTGAATAACACTCCAAAATAGTTCTTCACTAAACTTCATTTTTATATTTGTTGTTATATATTAATATGCACAGAAAGATATTATACTGATATTTAAAAAAAATAAGGTGTATCAATAAATAAAAAAAATTGAAATAAAAATCTTTTTTTAATCACTAAGTTTTCCATTTCTCAAAAAAAATTTCAAAAAAAAAAAAATAAATAAAAGCTTATGTGGTTACTGTGGAGATAATGATGGAAGAAAACTGTATTTATCCGTTAAATTTAATATGACAAAAATAATATGAAAAATGGAAGGATGTTGAAAAAATTTTAATACTATTACAAATAAATGTATGAAAAAAACACAGAAACAAAAAAAAACTTTTTTTGAAGAAACTTTCTTTTCATTACGACGTTTGTTTTTATTTTCAGAAAATAAATAAATATATACAGCTATAGATAAAAAATGTTTAATCAAAATGTACCAAAAGTTACACTGGATGAAAAATTTAGACATAGATATAAGGTAAATATACTATTGACAAACTATTACCATATTAATACTAATTAGTTTGTGTTTTATCTTTTAGATGTTAAATATTTATGAAAGAACATTAAGAAATTTTAGAAAAATGTTTTATAATAGATGGCAACTTAAATATGGTAAAGAATATATAGATAGTTCATCAAATGGTAAAATATTATTAGATAACATGGTGTATACTTATGTAAAAAATGAACTCATAATGAAAAAGTTATCAAGTGGAAAGTCAGCTGATTGGGATTTCATAACAATGGGTGAAATATTAATGAATTATCCTTGGGGTGATAATTTAGATGCAGGTGAATTGCAAGAAGAGAATACTGAAGTAAAAGAATTAATTGCAGCACAATACCAAGCATTTTTTAAACTTGGTGATGTAAAAGTAATTGAAAAAGCAAGACCATGCAATTCTGGTTGTAAACACTGAAGACTATTCACAATGGGGTAGAATAACTAGAATAATTGAAATGAGCTTAAATTAGATCCAACAATGAAAGAAAGAGATTGGGATAACTATAGAACTGCAATGGGTCAAGATTCAGATGGATACGAATGTAAAAGATTAAATCCTGAATTAAGTTCACAGGAATTGGATCGTTCAACTGCATTGAAAAAACAAGCATTGGAATACATGGATAACAACCAATTCATATTGGCAATACAAGTATTAAATTTAGCAATTGATATACGTGGTGTAACTGAAAATCATTTAGCGTCACTCTATTTATCACGTGCAAAATGTTGGTTACGTTGGGGTGAATTACAAAATTGTAAATTGGAAGAATATGTAAAGTATGCAAAACGTGATGCAGATAGAGCGTTATGTATTAGACCTTGTTATTGTGAAAATTGGTCTGTAATGGCACAATGTTTTTTCAAACTTGGTAGAAATAAGAAAGCATTGTATTTTCATCAAATGGCAGTATCATTGAAATGTTCAAATCAACAATTAAAGAAATCAATTGCTTTGGCAAAAGAAACTTTTGATAGAGAATGTAAAATAAAACAAGTAGATAATACCATTGATCCAGAGCAATTGTTGAGATTATCAACTCAATGTGCAAATGGATTAATGAATAAAAGTCAAACCGATCAATTAATGTGTTTGACAACTACGGAAGCAAAAGAATATGTTACAATTATGAGAGGTGTTGAATTGGATTGCTCAAAAACGAAAAGAGATCATTATGAAACAAATTTACAAGAATGGTCATTAGATAAAGAACATCAATACTTTAAATCACAATACAATCCAACTAAAGCTGGTACTATATATGCAAGTTCAATTTCAAATAAACATTCAACATTTGCAGAACCATACAATGGATTAGCAGATATTTTAATGGCAGATCAATCAATTAGATCAGATTCAATTGAAAAGGCAAAACAACTCTATGAAATTGCATCATCACTCAAATGTACAAATTCAAATGGTTATAGGTTGAATTATGGTGTTGCAGAATCATGTATTAGTTTAGCTCGTTTAGTTATATCACGTGATCCATTAAAAGCAGAATCATATTTATTTAGATATGTATTGTTTACTGCATTGTTTGAATTGGGATCAATGTATTTAAAAGAGGGTACTTACGAACAATGTGAATTATCAAGTGTAAAACAAGACATTGATAAAGCAATACTATTCCTTACAATGGCATCATATGCAGGTAGTCCTGAATCATCAAGTGTTTTATATCAACATTATCTAATGACAACAGGTGAAGAATCTCCATTGACATTGGATTGGAAATCAAGAATGGATCATCCACAACAATTAGTATTGGAAGTACCAGTCACATTTCATTCAACAGGCACCAAGCAAAAGAAAGATTCCAAAGAAATTAAAGTGATTAAAACTTTTAGAAAATTATTAAATCAAGATAATAAGAAACCATTACCAATCAATAAAAAATACAATCAATTTGAAACATCATATCCCCCACAATCACAAACTGGTGTTGCAATTAATCAATATAAAGTAGTTGGTCAAGCTTCATTTGATTATGATGATCCAAATGATTTCTCCTCAATAATGAGAAAAATGATGGGAGGTTCCATCCCAACAATGTATCCAAAATGTGTGTTGGAAGGTACATTAATGGAAGAACCATTGGTAACTAAAGATCACATTGAGATATTATTAAATGATGTTTCAAATTTCCCTGTTCGTGCATCAGTAATGAATGCTGACCCTACTAAATATATAGTGGGTACTAAATACTCTCTTGTTGGAATTCAAACACATAATTCAGAGTGGGATGGAGCAAACATCCACAGTGGTGAATGGGTTATCAAAGGTAATTACTCGAGTTCAAGTTGTCGTAATTGCTCTAAAATTGGTAAAATTAAATGTAATGTTTCAGAGAATTGTACTGCAAAATATTGTACACCAGTTTGTCAAAATTTAGATTCCGAAAATGGTCATAATTTGATTTGTGGTTTAAAATCAATTAAACAAAGATTTGATGAAATGAAATAAAATCAAATAAATAGATTTATAAATATAAACTCCTATTATCATATTAAAATTATGTACATCAATGTGACACCTTGGTTAAGCAATTGATAGGATGATCCCAATATTATATATTTCTTTTTTATTTCTTTTTTATTTCTTATCTATTTATTCCGGTAATATCTGTTATATAAATTGATGGTTGAATTATAAATTTGTTCACTTTGTAAATCTATATCTCTTGAGTTATCATTTTAATTAACTTGATAGTATTGATATAAAACTGGACCAAATGCTTATTTATCAAATTAATCAAGTTATATTATATGTTAATAAAGAGAATAATTTTAAAAATGATTAATCAAATATACCAATAACTTATATTACAACGATTATTACCAGATGTAGCATTCATAAAAATTGAAGGATCATCTGCATATGCTTGATATAATAACGGATTTAAAAACCAAGATGAGATTTATTATTTTGTTTAATTAATTAAACCAGCCAAAGCAGGGGATGAATATTGCAAAAATATTATATTATAATATTATTATTTTATATTATTATGACCATTAAATACAATTTCAAATAATAAAAATTAATAATAATAATAATAATAATAATAATAATATTAATTTAATTATATTTGGAAAGCCCAGACAATCTTCTTGCATTACAACTTATTGATACTAAAATTAATACTTTATATGATTTCCATTGGTTTTTTTAAAGGTGTGAGTAAAATACTTAAAAGTCGCTGGATCGAATCTCATACACAGCAGTTTTTTTATTTTTTTTCACAAATGTGTATTTTCAACAAATCATAATTCTTTTTTTAATTATTGTTATTGATTAACCAACCAACAGCTAAAAAAACACCCTTATGAAAATAAAGAATCAATTTGTTAATGTACCAAAAAAATACACAACCAACACCGTTCGGGAGTTTTTGCAGGAAAAAACCGACAATTCTGAAAAATCTGTGCATCTCTTCAAAAACTCCCGAATTTGGGAGATTTTGGAGGAATTTTTTAAAATTTTTTTTTTAAAAATATGCACAGTACCCAGAGAGAATTAATAAACTATTAATAAAATAATATTAAACTATCTTAATAATACGTTAATATATGAGTAATATAGTGTATTTAATAAATTACATACAAATTACCATATTAATTTAGTATGACCACACTCACCCACACCCACATACACACAACATAAAAAAAATATTATTTACAACTGAATTAAATATATTTATATAAAATAAAAAGATTCTATAATATTATATATTTTAAAAACTATTGGTTTCAATAATCAATGAACATAAGGCTCACACTCGCCCAAATTAAGCTCATATTTTTTAGTTTGGTCTTAAATTAGCTTACTAACGAACCGATCCAATTTCAAAACAAGTTACACCAATCCAAGTTCAAACTACTATTTTTTTATTGAGGTTTGATTTAGTTTGTTACATATAGTTCCTAATTGAATATAAAACTCCTAACCGAAAAATGAAAACTTAAACTGGGCAGTTGGTTGAGGTTTTTAGTCAAACCCAATCAACAATTTAATATTAAAGCTCCTAACCGCCAACCGGTTTAAACCTTAACTGGG
>JACAFY010009231.1:0-26600 GCA_015252635.1 Dictyostelium capitatum
TTTAAATGATCAATTATGACATGAAATATTATGAAAAGTTTAATATTGAATGAAATATTTTATATTATGAAGTAATTAATATCACATGAGATATTTAATATTATGAAAAGTTTAATATTGCATGAAATATTTAATATCACAGTATATTGTAAAATTGGTGTATACATTTTCTGTAGGTTATGTGGGTTATGAAAAAAAATTTGTCAATTCTGAAATTATTATATTAGTTATATGGGTTCCTACGGTTTTCACTCGATAACTAATATAATTTATGATGGTTTTCTGTGTATTCTGTAAAGTACCCCTTTGCCGTGTTTGATTTGTATAAGAGAAAATACCGATTTACCAGGTGCATATCTTTATCTTGCAAAAATGTATACAGAATTACCATTATTTCGATATAATGGTCCAAAGTATTTAAATGATCAATATATTGTATTTAAAAGGTTCATTAAATGAAAATGGTCAAGAAATTTCAGGAATTCATGCAGAATTGGGTAGAATTTATAAAAATGGATTATTAGTTGAACCAGTTCAAAGTGAAAAAGCAGAATATTATTTAATACAAGGTATTAAACAAATGGAATTATATAAAGATTATCTTCATATCACAAATAATGGTAGTGTTTTTGCATTATTGGTAATTTTTACATTTTAAATTACGCAAATTTCAAAAAAGCAGAACCAATTTACAGACAAGGTGCATTATTTTAAGATTCAGTTTGTTATAGTCAATTAACTCTATTTTATGATGGTGCACAATATATTGATACAATTAGATTTTTAAATGATCCAAATAATCAATTTGTGAAATCATCTGATGATTATGCAGCAATTTCAGATAGATTTAAAGAGTATGATCAAGATCAATCAAATTACCAATTAGATTTAAATCAATTTAAAATAATGGCAAATGAAACAAAGGATCCATATATTTGTTCAATGTATTCTACTCATACAAATATTATTAAATTTAATCAATTAATTGCTAAATATCCAAATGAACATTCATTAAATTCATCGAATCAATTCATGGTAAACAACATGTCGAATATGGTTTTATTCTATGTGATATTGCAGATGCACTAAGAAAACAAGAAAAATTAAAAGAATCTGAATCATTGTATTTCGAGTCATTGGAAATATTGAAATCAAAATTAAATCAAGACACCTGTATTGAAATTGCAGAAATTTATAATGATCTTGGTTAAATTCGTATAAAACAATCACAATATAAAGAAGCAATTGAATTTTTCAAGAAATCAATTGCAATTGCATACTTTCACTTGGTAAATCACATTTGAAAATTTCATTTTTCAATTTAAATCTTGCGGATAGTTATCGTAAAATTGGTGATTATAAAACATCAGAAACTTATTATTCTTGTTGTTTATTGATTACTCAAGAAAATCTTGGTTATGATCATATTGAAGTTGCTGAAATTTTAAATTCAATTGGATTGGTCTATAAAAAACAATCAAAATATCAACAATCTGATTTATTTATACCATTTTTAAAATGATCTGATCCTAATGATTTTACAATTATAATTATTGCAAGTTTATATTGATCTAAACCACTTTCAAGAAATAATTCAAGTATTAACAACAACAATTTTAGTAATGATGATGCACCAAATATTCAAAAACCATTCAATTCATTTAGCAATGTTGGTGGAATGTGGTTTAATAAAAATGTAACTAGATTATCAACACAAGTATTATCAACACCATTAATAAAAAGATCAACAAACAATACAATCAACAATCATAATGGTAGTTTTAGTAGCAATATGAATAGAGAACCTGGTATAATTGTTTATAATACACCTGAAATAATGGAATTAATTAAATACTATCAAATGTCTCCATTCTTCATCAGCAAACAATTTAATTATACTATATCACAGTTGAACAATTGTAAATTTAAACAACATATTCAAGAATTGGTATTGTATTCAACAAAAGAAGATTACATAATTGAAGAATTACCAAGAAAATTAAAAAAATTAATACTTTATGGAAACTTTACAATTAAATCACTTCCAACCAACTTAGAGACAATCTATATCAGCAAAAGATTTACAGAACCTTTTGATTTTAATTGGTTACCAACATCAATTAAAGATGTATCATATTCACCATCATCAAATATTAATTGTTCTGATTTCAGTTTGTTACGTGCATATGAAAACCTTACAACCATTGATATAAGTAGTAATACCTCGTGGTTATTAGATCATTTATATTCATTTACAAAAGTTGAAGAGGTAGTGTTAAATGGAAAATATAATATTCCTAGTTTAAAAAGATTAGAAAATACTCCATCCACAATCAAAACCATCACTCTCAATTATCGTTCCAATGGTAATCTTAGCATACCAGAAAGTATTACAACATTAAATGTTGGTAGTAAATTTACTGGAACAATACCAATATCATCAAATTTACGTGAAATTGAAATAGGTGGTGGAATCTTACCAACTAGTTACCCTTCAACCCTAAAACACATGGTGTTTTTACGTTCTTACCCGGGTTCCCTTCCACGTTATCCACCAGCATCCTTGGAAAGTTTTACAATTGAAAATGGATGGTCAGGTGGTTTACCAATTAGATTTCCAGAATCATTAACAATGTTGGATATTGGTGACGAAATTTCAATGGAAGTAGATGAAATTATTAGTCTTGGTAATTTATGCAATTTAGAAGTTTTAAAAATCCACACAAATATTATAAATTTAGAAGAAAATGATGATGTATGGGATACATTTGATGAATTACAATCATTAAAAGAATTGTTCATTAACAATGTAGAGTATTGGTAAAAAAAAAAAAATCACCACCACCCTCCTCATTTTAAATTTTTAATAAAAACAATAAATAATAATAAATAAATAATTATTTAAATTTTTACTTTAAATTTGTGTTGTTTTATTGATTCATTTGCAGTTACAACAAAGTATCCTATTCTTTATTATTTCTAATATATTTATTTTTTCTAAACCACCGCAGCTGCTCAATTATTATCAATCTTGTCCTGTTGACATATCTTCTCAATATATTATAGATTGGGTGTGATAACATATACATAGATAATTTGCTAAATTTCTTCAACACAAGTAATATTAATTTTTTTTATTTTTTTTTATTTTTTTTTAATTTTTTTTATTTTTTTTTTAATTTTTTTTTCAATTTTGGCAATTTATTAATAATTAAAAATAAAGTGTTTCTATGCAAACCTCGTTTTTTTTCTCAACTTAAAAAATAATAACTTTTTTTATGTTGTTGGTAGAAATGCTACAGTTATAGACACTTCTAAATTCAACACAGTTGCAGATATATTATCATCATCAGTTGAAGATACATCATCATCAAAAGTTGTAGATACATCGTCACTATCAAAAGTTGCAGATACATTATCACCACCAACAACTACAAATACATCATCAAAAGTTGTAGATACATCATCACTATCAAAAGTTGCAGATTCATCATCACCACCAACAACAACTACAGATACATTATCGCCATATACAGTTGTAGATACATTTTCATCATTAACAATTGTAGATACATCATCAATTATGGTACCAGTTGTATCACATACAATCGTAGATATACTACCATCGCTTGAAATCCCTACTTTACGTTTTTATTAATTTGATTGAAAGAAAGTTGCAAATGTAAATCTTTAAATTATCATTAGAATGTTTAAAAAAGATATAATATAATTTCTAATGGATAGTAATATATGAATGTCATTTCTAATTGTGAAATATGGTAATTGAAAATAAATAAATAAATTATAAATAAATAAATAAACAAAATGTAGATCTTGAACAACTATTTTCTTTTGAGGTGTATCATATTTACTTCTGAATACTTCAATCATTTTATCAGTTATATTAATTATTTTAATGAAATACAACACCTTTACCATTTAATGTATTTAATTGGTTGAAAAAACAATTAAAACCCAATTAAAAGTTTAATTGTTTTATAAATGATTTAATTAATTATATTAAAGTTATTATTATTAAAAGAATTTAATTGAGGTTGTTGAAGTTCTTACTCTTTTAAGTATATCATAATTTGGGAAAGTTTTAATTGTTTTTTAAAGTTGAGGATAATCAACTACAACGTTATAATCTAATGCTCTCCATAATATCTTTACCATCAGGTGTGAAATTGTCTTAATTTATATAAAAATATGTCAACACATCAATAATATTATTAAAATTCATTACATTCAATGATATAAAAAAAAAAATTAATTTAGAATTGATATCTAGTTTGATTTAAATAAAACTTTTTTTTTTTTTTTAAAAAACTTTATTAATTTTACAAATTATTTAAATGAGAGATTGCTGCTTGAAAGCTAACACCACACCAACCAAATTCACCACTTGTTTCTAATTCTGATGAAAAATGTTCAATCATTGAAGATATTAAACCTGATAGACAAATGATATCACTATTCATAACAACATAAATGAAAACAGGGAATAAATCATCGGCACTAAGTGAATGAGATGGCATATTACGATTAATAGTTTGTTGTTGTACTGCTTGTTGTTGTGCTGCTTGATGTTGTTGTATTATTGGATGTGATTGAACAGTTACATGATTATCATTATTATTATTATTATTATTATTATTATTATTATTATTATTATTATTGATATGAACATGATTATTATTATGAGTTGGATGATGATTAATTAAACTACCATCAATACTAAATTGTGATAAATTTTCAGATGATGAAGAAGAAGAAGCAATTGAAATATTTGAATCTGATTTAGCAACACCAATAAATTCATCATAATCTGTTGTTAATTTTCTACCACCAATTCCACCAGCTGTACCACCTCTTGCAAATTTATTTAATAATGAACTATTTTCAAGTACTTTTTCAAAATTATTACCAAATGTAATACCATTTAAAATTTGATTACAAGTTGTATAAATTGAACTAATTGATTGTTGAATTGTATGAACTAAATCAATTGGTGCAGTAAGGAATGCTAAATCATTGAGAATTGAAATGGATTGTTCAAATGGATTTTTACCATCTGCATATAAAAATGACCAATCATAATCATCTGGAAAATTTGATGGTAACATATTTAAATCTTTCAATGTTTGATTCTTGTATTGATCAACTTTATTTTGTAAATCAATATCATATTTAATTGTAGAGTATCCAGCTTCATTTGCCAATATAATTTTCAATAATGGATAAATTTCTGAATAAAATCCTCTTTTAAATAATTGTGATAATGTTTCATAAGTTTGTTTATATTCTTTACGATAAATTTCTAATAAATCTTCATATGATGGTGGTGGTACTGATAAAATTGGTTGATGTTGTGAATGATTTAAATTATTTGTGGTATTATTTTTAGTGCCATTATGATTTGGTATACTAGTTGATGGTAATGTAGTTGGTTGTTGTGATTGTGATAAAGAAGTGAATGAATTTTGTCTATTTACAGATGATATAGAGGTTGGTTGATTATTATTGTTTGCTGGTGGTTCAATTGGTTTTACAACTAAATGATAACTTGAAATTAAATGTTCAACAAACTTTTCAACAAATATTTCAATATCAATTGGTTTAATCTTTCTTGCACCTGTACAATCATCAGAAATGATATTTATCAATTGTTTAATTTGTTTACCTTCCATAAATCTACAATCCCATACAATTTTTGAAAATTCACTTTGAATATCTTGATTTAAATCCCATGGTAATAAAAATGGAATGTCTCTGCTCCTTTTTGCTCTTGATAATATATTCTTTAATCCTGCTTCTCTCTTTTCCATATTTTCCATTTGATGAATATTAAAATAATAAATTTTATAATTTAATTTAAATTTTTTAACATTTTCGTAAAGGTACTAATCAAAAAATATTAGTATTTATATATTTAATACTAATATATTATTGATGATGATGATAATTAAATATAAATAAATATTAATACTTACTTTTAATCTTTTACGTGTATTTAAAATATAATTATTTTTGTTTAATAATATATCAGTTTTTAAAAAGAATGAAGAATAAACAATGATATTTTTCTTTTGTAATGATATTATGGTAGGTAATGAACCAGTTGAAGAACAAGGTGACATTGAAGAAGGAATTGATGAATAACCATTTTTACTTTTTAATATAGAGTCTGGTATTGCAGAGGCACCAAAAGTTAATGAAATATGACCAGATGATGAATAATTATTTGAAGATGATGATGAAGTTGACGATGAACCATCATAGAAATAATCTTCTAATAGTTTAATTAAATTACCAATATCAATTAATTTTAATTTTAAAAATTCAATTTTCTCTCTACTTAATTGAATTTCCATTTCTTTTGTTAAAATTTTTTGACAATAATATTCTCTATACAATTTTGATAATTCAAATTGATGATTTGAAATGTATTCTTTATTCCTTTTTTCATATTTTGATAAAAATTCTTTTCTTCTTTGTAATATATTTTCTGCATCTCTGTAAACTTTGTTTATCAATGTGATAACTTTACTTCGATAGTTTCTTAATAGTTCTTTAATCTTTTTAACTTTACTTGGATTTTCTAAATCAATTCTTTGTTTAATTGGTCCATTATGATTATCTCTAACATTGTTGGTATTATGACCACTAATACCACCATCCCTATTGTTATCTTTATTACTACCAGATTTTGATAATGATCTTGATGTTGGTGAATTTAAATTTAAATCGTTTATACTTGATTTTTCCATACCATTTTCATCAAAACTTAATATCGATGTTGATGGAGTTGGTGGTGAAACCAATAATATAGTAGATGTGAGAATTGGTGATGATATTATATGTGATGAATTTTTATTACCACTGTATTTTCTAATTGGTGATGATACTGTTGGCTGTGATGAAATTACAGTTGTACCTGAATTGGTTAATGTTGTTGAATTGGCTAATGTTGATGTTGTTGTTGTTGCTGTAGTTATTGTTGTTGAGATTGGTACATCATTAATTGAACCTGGAAATGTTGATCTATGTTTAACTCCACCAACATTACTACTGCCACTAGATGTTGATGATGATGTTGATTGACCTAAACGATTTGATGGATCTAAACTAACGATTGATTCTCTACCAAATGAATATTTTGATGGATCAGTTGATGATCTTGGATGTGGTGCAATTGCAACTGGACCTGGTCCAACCATATTTGATTTTCTCCAAATGTGATTCTTTAATTTAGTTTTTGTTGAACCACTAATACCACTACTGTTACTTGATGATATTGATGATGGAGATTGTGAACTAATTCCACTGGAATATGAATCACTATAATCTGATAAGAGATCATCACCACTATTACCACCACCTGTTTTAATTGATGTTCCAGATGATGATAATGATATATTGGCTTTACCTCTTGAATTACCAACTACCCATTTAAATGCAGTTGATGAATCTTGTGATTGAATTACTGGTGATGTTTGTTGTGAAGTTGGTAATGAAGTTGGTTGTTTGGGTGGTAATGATGTAGTTGGTTGTTTTGGTGGTAATGAAGATGATGATAATGACATTGATGTCGGTTGTTGTGTTGGTGATTGTGGAGGTGTTTGATTATTTCTTGTTGGTTTTGGTGATAATTTACTTTGAATTGATTGTTGAAATTTATTTGGTTTTGTTGGGGGTGAAGAAGGTGATGTGTTTGGTAATGATGGTAGTGATATAATTGTTTCTTGTATTAATATTTGTAATTGTGATGATGTTGATGAAACTGATGAAACTGTTGATGAACTTGATAATTTTAATTCATTTTTGCTACTTTGTTCATCTTGTAAAATTGGTGATGACGGTGGAGAAATTGCTGAAATTGGTGATGACGGACATTTTTCACTAATTTGATCATCTTCGTTTTGTTGTTGTTCTTGTGGTTGTTGTTTTTCCATTACTACTTCATCTTCTTTATCATCTTCAATTTCTTCACTTATGGATGGTGATAATGGAATAAATGGTTGTTTTTGTGTTGTTGTTGGTGAAGATGATGGTGAAGGTGAATTTGGTACTTTAGTTTGCGATGTTTTTAATGATTGTCTTTTATTAATAAAATCCAATTTAACTTGGTTTTCATTTAATGGTTTTTGAGTTATTGGTTGAATTCTTTTTGGTGATGTTAATGGTGAAATAAATGAACTTCTTGTTTTCTTTGGTGATAATGGTGTAGGTGATGATGATGTTGTTGTAGTGGTAGTGGTAGTTGTTGATGTTGTATTTGTATTTTTTGTTGGAATAATAAAAGAAGTTGATGAACCCAATGTTGAATTCTTTGGTGGTGAAAATGAAAATGATGACATAATATCCAAAATATCTTGTGGTAAATGTGAATTTTGACGAGATGATATTAAATTATCAATTGTTGAAGAAATTGATTGTTGTGATTCTGGTTTTTGTTGACTTTGTAATGGTGATACCTCTGGTAATAAATCATTATTATCATATTCGTTATTATTATTATTATTATTATTATTATTATTATTATTATTATTATTATTATTATTATATTCATCGTCACTTGTAATATTTAAATGATTATTTGATATAAAACTAGCACGCATAGACATTCTATTTGAAGATTTCTCTAATTCATCTTTAATATCGGTTAAATCGAATACCAATGAATCAATATCACTAATTAATGAATTTATATCATTTGGATCATTGATTTTATTTTCTTCAGTGTTGCTGTTGTTGTTATTATTATTATTATTATCAGTGGTGTTGTTATTGTTTGTATTGTTGTTATTGGTGAAGCTATTATTTTCGAGACTTGTAATTACAGAAGCACGTTTTCTTTTTATTATACTACTTATTTCAGGATTTTTATTACCAAAACCAATTTTACTACCAGATGCTTTACTAAAATCAATTAATGAATCCAACACTTCAATTGTTTTAAAATCGAAATCTTTATCATCGTTACTAATGTCACATTCAATCATTTGTATTTTTTGAGTTTCTTTTTTAATATTATTATTTGATCCATTTAGACTGACTTTACTATTATTAACACTTAAATTACTATTATTGTTGGTACTGTTATTAATTTCAGGTGTTGATAATTGTTGATCTTCTGGCAATTCAATCTGTGGTTGTTGCTGTTCTGATTTTGTTGGACTATTATTGTTGTCGTTGCTGTTGTTGTTGTTGATATTATAATATTCGTTACAACCACCATTTAAAGTGTTGTCAATTTGATCAAATATAGATTGAGTTGTATCATCTTCTAAAAATCTACCAACTGTGTCGAATAAATTTACTTTTAAAATTGAAGAATTTGCACCAACAGTCGTATTATTATTGTTATTGCTATTACTATTATTATTTGATATTGAATTAACTCTACCACTGAAACTACTACTTGGTGCTCGAATTTTAAAATTATTTGATGACGTAGATGACGATGATGACGAAATACTATTACTACTCATCTTTTATCTCTACTCTTTTGGTGTGTGTGTGTGTGTGGTGTAAATAGAATATTGTATATTTATATATATATGTGTGATTATCTATTTTAAACTTTTTATTATTTGGATTGGTTGATTGATGTTTATTTTTACTGTATAATTCGAATTTTCAACCCAAAAGTTTTTTTTTTTTGATTTTTTTTTTTTGATTTTTCTTTTGTGTTTTTTATTTTCTTTCCATACGATTACGCAAATACCACTTATTTTTATATTTGTGTGTTATGTGGGTATGGTTTTTATAATTATGTGTGTGTGTGTGATTTATTTTATCGATTGACTGAGTGAAAGGTTGTAATACAAAGTGGAAAAAGAAACTTCCAAATGAAAATGCACAATCACTTTTTTTTTTAAAATAAAAAAAAAATTAAAAAAAAATTAAAATATCTCGATATCTCAATTCTACCACATTAAATTTTACCTTGTGATATATTTTTCTTTATTGAATTAAAACAAACATTCAAATAAACTAAACAACAATAATATCTTAAAAATTGGTTTACTGTTAAAAAAAAAAAATATCAAAAACGGTAATGGTGGTAATGGCTAAATAATAATGGTATTAATAAAATATTATATACATGTCAATATTTTATTTAAAGTCAAACATCCGGTGCTATATTAAATATGATATTATTGTTTATTTAATTTAATTTTAATGTACAGTTTTATTATCTTAACAATTAGTTTTCTATTATTATTATCAAAATTATTATTATAATGGAGTTGAATTTAAAGAGGTAGACGTATATTGAGAATATGATGAATAAGGTCTTGAATATGGTTGATAATTATCTTGTGGTAATTGTTGGGTTGACATTGTATAATTTTTATATTGTGAATATTGTTGTTGTTGCTGTTGTTGATAGTCTGGTTGATTTATTGATGTTTGTTGACGATATTCCTGGTGTTGTGTTGTTTGTTGTTGAAGTTGTGGTTGTGGGTTATATTGTTGTTGCGGAGGTTGATAATGTTGATATGATGGTGGAGGTGATGGTGGAGAATTATATTGTTGTGTTGATTGTTGATAGTATTGTTGTGATTGAAATTGTTGTTGTGATTGGAATTGTTGGTGTTGTGGTTGTTGTGGTTGTTGTTGTATTTGTTGTATTTGTTGTTGTGGTTGTTGTTGTATTTGTTGTGTTATTATCAAATTTGAAGAAGAAGTACTTGAAGCAGATGTTTTATAGTGATAGAAATCAGCTGGATTAATATTTGATTTTACAACTTGGGTGAAATATGTTGGTTGTTGTACAACAGGTTGTTGCTGATAATAAGATGAAGGAAATGGGGAAGATGATGGAATTACTTTAGATTGTTGTTGTTGTTGTTGTTGTTGTTGTTGTTGTTGTTGTTGTTGTTGTTGTTGTTGTTGTTGTTGTTGTAGTGGTGGTTGTTGACTATATATTGGTTGTTGTGGTTGTGAAAATGGTTGGATATGTTGTTGTTGAGTTATTGTTATTGTATTTACAGGTGGTTTATTAACTTGTTGTTGTTGTGAATTAAAATTCGATGATGCTTTTTTTAATGCAAATATCCAATCCTGTGAATCTTGTTGATCATTTGCGCATACTAATAATGTTTTATTTGTATTTGTATTTCTAATTGATATACAAAATTTATGTAAAGAACTACTTTGAATATCTGTTGAAATTAAATCTATTGTTTCTTTTGGTAATTTTCCAGTTTTCTATATGAGATGTTAGAAGTAGTTATTAAATAAATGCAATAAAAAAATAATAATAACACATACACCAGGCTTCGATTTATATCTGAGAAACAAATTGGATTGAATCATAAAATAATTTGATTTATATTTACTTCCATTTTTTAGTAAATATCCTTCTTTAGAAATCATTTTAAAATAGTTGTTCTAAAAACACTGTTTTGTGTAAATCTGCGGTTATATAATATAATATAAGATAAATAGTTTTTTAGTTTAAAAAAAAAAAAAAAAAGAATTTTTTTAAAGGTCGCTTTAAAATTAAATGCTTTAAAATAAAAGTGAGAAAAAAAAAATGGGGTAAAGGTGTGCATATAAACCATTATTTAATATGAAAGAAAAAAAAAAAAAAAATTAAAATTATTTCAAATCGAGTGTGTGAGTGCAGAGAAAATTATAATAGGTAAATCAATATACACGTAACATTAATAGTTTTATTATTATTTATATTATTTACAATGTGTGTTTTTATGTTATTTGAAAACTATTAATGATTGATGATATGATATTATTATTATTGTTGGTGCTATTGTTGTTATTATTTATATATTATTTAGTTACTATTATATTTATTTTTCTTTTGGTATCCAGGAATTTATTGTGTCAATATTTTCAGTAATTATTTTCCATTGATCAAATGTTAATTGAATTCCTTTATTAGATTGTCTTAATTCACCATTGCTTGTTTGAAAGAATTCACGAATATCAATTCTTTCAAAACCTTTATAGTTTGAATAAGAGATTTTTCTTGGGGCTTTAGCAGTACCACCTAAATCAATGGATTTATCATTTGCATTTGCTGTTGGTGTATTGGTTTTCTTTGCTACTGTTTTTGCAACTTTTTTCTTTTCAACTTTAACATCTTCTTGTTCTTCTTCTTCTTCATTTTCTTCGACATCTTCTTCAACATCTTCTTCTTTATCTACCTTCTTTTTAAAAAATTTCTTTTTATATGTCATTTTTATAATTCTCTAATATATTATTTATTTGTTTGTTGTATGGCGAACATTAAATTTAATTAAAAAAAAAAAAAAAAAAAAAGGTGATAGTCATTTTTAATTTTTTCAATTGAAATTTTTTTTTTCTTGAAAACATATGATTTATTAGTACAAAAAATTGGAAATTACCTAAAACAGTACTTCATTTTAATTCGTTTTAGGTTATTGTATATTTTAATTCGTTTTTGCTCAATGCTGTTGTCGATCAACTTCTTGGCATATGTAACCATTCATCGTGTTACTATTCTAAATGATATCATTGAGAAAGAGGTCCTAAAAATTTAAGTTTGTGTACTACTCAAACATATATATTTTCAATTTGATCGGTTTTAATACCAAATTTAAAAATTAAAAAAATTAAAAAAATAAAAAATAAAAAAAAATAAAAAATAAAATTTTTAACTAACACCTTTCCAAAATTCAATGATATAATCACCATACATAAACCTTTTAAATATCTATTTATTTAGAAAAATATTGTTATTATTATAGTAGATTAATCATTAATAATAAAACTATAGAATGAATTACACAAAATATTTATTAATAGCTATAGTTTTATCAACATTTTTAATATCATTGGTAAATTGTGAAACAAGCATAAAATGGAATTATTGTAACTCTGAGAACGTATGTTGTCCATTTTTTCATTATTACCAAAAAAAAATACACTTTATTGGTAATACTAATGCATTGATGGATTGTACAGTGTCCAGATAATTTATCACGTGAAGATTGTTTAAATAAATTATTTGGTAGTGATAGTAACGAAGGATATAAAATTATAAATATACCAGATTATCCATTAAATATAACGGTAGAAAACGGTTTATATACATTTACATATTATCATAATGAATCACTAATACAAGTAACAGGTGGTTACAATAATACTTTTACCAATTATACATATCCAATTTTATCAAAAG
Source organism: Dictyostelium capitatum (assembly GCA_015252635.1). NCBI lineage: Eukaryota > Evosea > Eumycetozoa > Dictyosteliales > Dictyosteliaceae > Dictyostelium > Dictyostelium capitatum. The sequence continues at coordinate 13,181 of JACAFY010009231.1, forward strand.
AAACAAATTTATATGATGAAAGTTCATCTTGTTCAATAATTGATGAAACTACATGTTATTTAGCTGTAATATGTACTGTTGGAGAACGATCTAATAAGAAATTATCAATTGCATTGGGTATTATATTACCAATATTAGCATTGGTTATATTAATTACAATTGTTAAATTATACAAGAAATATAAACAACCAGTACCAGATAAAGATGGGTTAATACCAATGCCAATTCAATAATATAATATATAATAATAACGATAATATGATAGTATATAAAAACATATTATTATTAAAACACAAAAATCAATAGTATTCAATAATAAAAATATAAAATAGATTTGTATAATAGTAATAGTATATATTTTTTAATAATTATTTTATATTTATTTTTTTATATATGATTGTTTTTTTTTTTGTTCATTTATTTATAATGTAATTGAAGAGAAAAATGGTTGAAGATCTTTGTTATAGGCAACAGCAGAAGAAGTAATTTTTGCAAGATCTTTTTCTAAAAAGAAATTTTGAACACCAACTTTTGATTCACTAAAATAACAAGACGCTTTTTTAGAATCGTTAAATAATAATACAAATTCATATAGTATCTTTGAAATGGTTGAACCACAACTTTCCAACACTTTACTGAAAGAAGATGAAAATTGTTGAAGTGTCAACAACTCTTGGACTGCAACAAAACTATAGAATAGAGATGCAATTGATTTGAAAGCAGATGGACGATCTTCAAACAAGTCTGGTAATGTTGAAACAAACAATTCAAATCCAGATTTAAATTGAGCAGTAGTAAACAATTTAGTTTCCAATACAAGATCACCCAATATATCTACAATCATTTTTTCATTCTTTGCACTGGCACAAGCTGTATTTATCAATTGTGAGATAACGTGTGGATAAAGATCGGTTGATGGTACATATTCTTTAATACATGCAATAAACTCTTCGGAATCTTTTAATTCTAAAAATTCATTAATTGTATCGGTAACAGATGTAAAAGCTTCATCCCATTTCTTTTGTAATTCACTGACAACTGGTGATGAAACTGATGGTGATGTATTTGAAGCACCACTACCATTATTCATATTATTGTTGTTTACATTGTTCATACTATTATTCATATTGTTATTCATTGCACGATTGTTGTTGTTGTTGTTGTAATTATTATTGTAATAACCACCATAAGTTGTTTTACCTTGACCTTGTTGAACAAATTGTTGAGCTGGTGGTTTATTATTCATATTCATTGCTGGTTGTTTGTTTTGATATTGTTGGTTTAAATTTGGATTATTCATGGACATTGGTTTATTAACTGGTGGACCACCGAAATTGAATGAACCAGTAAACATGTTTTTGCTTGATGAAGTATTTTTAACACCAGTCATTGATTTACGATTATCTTCTTGTTTGTTTTGAGTTGCTTCAACTTCTTTCATTGTTTTGGCAGATTCATCAACTTTTGGTACCCAGTTATTGTTTTTCAAATCCATGACATTTTGAATGAGGAAACGAATACGTTGAGAGAGTGATTGTGAATTATCAATGAGTTGTTGCATTCTTTGGAAATAAGAAGTAAGATATTTTGATGCACCATCATTTTGAGAGAGTGTTTTACCAACAATGGATAACAATTTACAGAAACATTCCAATTTAATTTCAGAAGGACGTTGTAATTCTCCAATCAAAGAAACCATAATACCATGGACAATTTTTTCGGAAAGCATTTGTTGTTTAAATAATTCACCAATGAATTTAAATAGACCAAATACACGTTTTCTTTCTTTGAATTGAGATTCTTCGAAATCTGCTTTCTCTTCTGGTTTCAAATCTTCTGGTACTTTATCAACATTGTCAAATGCAATCTTTTCATATTCTTTTTGACAGGTAGAGAGTAACAATGTTCTAAAGAGTGCTTTAACATTGTGTGTAACATCGAATTCATCTTTTGCTTTGGCGTTCATACGATTGTAATTTTCAGTTTCAATTACACCAATCTTTTCAAACACTTGTTGTTTGGCTGCTTCTTTTTTGTTTTTTTCAAATTCAAAAATTCTCTTGCATAAATTGGTATACATTGTACAGAATTTACTTTCATTCAATGCTTTATCAAATATCAAATCAATGGTACCACGATGGACTTTTTCGTCTTCAACAACACCCAATTCTAAGAGTTCTTCAGTGAGTACATCAAACTTGTCTGGTGTGATTTTATTGAGAATGAAATTTGCTTTTCTCAATGTTTTTTGACTATCATCCAATGCATTGACTTTAGTTGGAACCCAACGTTTTTCATTGACTGGTTGTTGTGAAATTGGTGGTTGAACTGGATCTCTTGAAAATGAAATACCATATGATTGTTGTTGTTGTTGACCATATTGTTGTTGATTACCTTGATGGTGTTGTTGTTGACCTTGTTGGCCTTGTTGAATTTGTTGTTGGTATTGTTGGAATCCTGGTGCATATTTGTTATTGTATTGACCTCCTTGTTGATTTTGTGGGTAATTTTTAGCTGGATATTTCATATTCATTTGTGGTGGATATTTCATGTTCATTTGTGGTGGATAATTTGGATTTTGATTCATTCCCATTGGTCCTTTTCCTCCTTGTTGACCACCAATCTTATTTCCAGATTTATTCAATTGAACATTACCTTGATTGGAGTTGGTTTCAATTTGATTTTTCAAGTCTTTTAATGGTCCTGATGGCTCTTCCATTGATTTTGGTTTCAAACTGATCATCAGTTCTTTGGTGTATACTCTCTTGTCACCTGAATTTCTAAATGCCAATGATGTTGCTGTTGATGCTGTAGAGGTGGTTGAATCTGTTGATGTTGTAGTTGGTACATTGAAATCTTCTTCTCCTTTTTTCTCCCAATCTTCCAATTCTTCTTCAACTTTTTCTGCTGTGGTTGATGTAGTTGCTGCACTGTTTGATGATGATGATAAATTGTCATTTGTAACATTAACTGATGTTGATGTATTTGATTTTTCTTCTGTAACCAATGTTTCTTTTTCTACTACTTTTTCTTCTACAGTTGCTGGAGTTGTTGGTTCAACTTGTTGTTTTTCAACTACTGGATCTTCTACAGTTGATGATGATGATGGAGTTGTGGTGGTAGTTGTTTCTTCTGGTTTCTTTTCAACAATTACAACTTCTGATACTGATTTTGTGATTTCTTCAACCGATGATGCTGTTGCAGCTGATGTAGTTGATGGAGTTGTTGTTGATTGATCTACAGTGTTGTTTGATTTTTCTGGTGTTGTTGTATTTGAAACAACTTCTGGTGTTTTAACAGATTCAGTTGCAGTTTGAGTTGGTGTAGTTACAGTTGCGGTAGTTGGTGATGCAGTTGAATCTTTAATTGGTGTAGCTGCAGTTGGAGTAGTTTCACCAGATACTGTTTTGTTCTTTCTTAAGTTAACATTACCACTACTAAATGATGTAACATAAACACTGGTTGTTGGTGATGATGTTGGTGTAGTAGTTGAAGTTGTTGTTGGTGAAGATGCAGCAGTATTACCTGATGAACTATTATTTGATGGAACTGTAATTGGTGAACTAGAGGTAGCAGTTGCAGTTGTAGTACCAGCAGTATTTGTAGTTGGAGTGGTAACAACAGAATTAACACCAACTGTGGATTTTGGTGGTGATGGTGTTGGTGAAGAAACAATTACTTTTTCATTTGTAGCTGGATCAACAATATCCAATGGTTTCTTTGTTGGTTGAGCAATCATAGGTGGATCTAAAATAGTGACAATGATGATTACAATTAGTGTTAGATATATTCATGTTTTTTATAATGTTCAACTTTAGTGGTGGTGATGGAGGTATAATGTTATTAATGTAATCAAAAAAACACATACATGTATACTTACTTTGTGGTGGGCCTGGTGGATAATACATTTGTGCTCCTTGATAAGGACCTTGTTGATAATACATTGGTGCGCCTTGATATGGAACATGTTTGCCATATTGTTGAGGTATTTGTTGATGTGGAATATAGAATTTTTTCTCTGGAACATAACCAATATTTGGTTTAATATTATTATTTGGATTTTGTTGTTGGTGTAATTGTTGTTGTTGTTGTAATTGTTGTTGTTGTTGTAATTGTTGTGTTTGTTGTTGTTGTAATTGAGAATGTTGTTGTTGTTGCTCTTCTAAACTTGGTGGTGCAGAAAGTGTTCTTGCTGGAATATTTACACCATGTGGTATGGAAGATGGTTTAACTTGTTGTTGTGGTTGTTGTTGTTGTTGTGGCTGTTGTTGTGGTTGTTTTCTATTTTGAGGTGAAGCTAAACCATGTTGTGGTGATGAATTTGGTGATAATTGTGGTTGAGTTGAAATACCTGGTGGTGGACCTTGTGGTGGTACTCCCTGTTGTTGATTGAATCCAGGTGGTTGTGAACCTTGTTGTTGAACTGATTGTGGATTAACAAAACCTTGTGGTGGTATTCCTTGTTGTTGATAAGGTTGATAAGGTTGTTGATTTGGTGGTGGTAGACCCCCTTGAAAATATTGATTTGGTGCTGAATAATAACCTTGTGGTGGTGGTATTTGTTGATATTGTTGTTGGTATGGTTGTTGTGGTCTATTACCGTTGTGTGGTGGTTGATTTGAATAAGGTGGTTGTTGTGGTTGCTGTTGTTGATTTGGATATCTAATATTCATGTAATTTGTTTTGGTTTTTTGTATCACAATGTTCAATTATTATATATATTTTAATTTTGATTTAATAATATATATAATGTAATAAATAAATGTGTTTTTTGTGTCGAGTGTATTTTTTTTTAAAAAAGGATATTTAATTTAATAGATTAGCAATAGATTCTTCTATATATTAATAATATTATATGTGTATGTAATATAAACAAAAATATAAAATGTAAAAAAAAAAAAAAAAAAAAAAATTTAAAAAAAAACTTACTGTTGTCTTTTTCCTAAAATAATTTATTGAAAACAAAATTAAATTAAAATCACAAAATTAAGAATAATAAAGGAAAAAAAAATATAGAGTTATTAATATCACATTATGGTTTTTCTTTTTTATAGAAATTTCAATAGATAGATAGATGGAGAGATGGTCATATGATATATCATATAAATATATATAACACTTACCATTATGATTATTATAATTTTGTTGATATCCTCCTTGTTGTACACCAACACCTCTAGTTGGTGAAGCAACATTATTATTATTTAAATGAACGTCATTATTGTTATTAGTTTGATCGACGATTTGATTTGGTTGTTGATTTGGTTGCTGTTGTTGTGGTTGTTTTTGTTGTTTTGGAGTTGACATATATTTAGTTGAATTTTGTTATATTTAAAATCGCTGATTAATATAATTTTAATAAATAAATAAACTTTTTGGTTGTTGAGTAATTGATATAATTTATGGTTTGTTGGGGTAAGATTTCTCTTTTTTCGTATTATAGAAATATAACAATGATTTCAATTTTTTAATGCTTGTTAAACAATAAAAATATGATATTCAATTGAGTGAACTACTGTTTAATAAATAAATAGATAAATAATATTAAAATAATGTCCTTGTTATTGATAATTAATAATAATAATATTATTGTTTCTGTTATTGATGATGATGATGATGATGATGATGATGATGATGATGATGATGATGATGATGATGTTGATATGTATGATAAATTTTAAACCTATTGAATGATCTGTATGATGTTCTTACCTTTTGCTACTAATGTAATAAAACTATTTTATATTATATTTTATATTATAGTATTAGTATATCGTTGAAAAGATTCTAAAATATGTGTATAGGTCTAAAATTGACTGTATAAACAGTTTAAAATATTATCTAACTCCTTACGTTTTTATTCAAAGAGTTTTTATAGTCTACAAATACTATATTTGAACTTGAATTTGATAGAAGTATAATGCCTCCTATGTGTATTTCTTTCAAAAAAAAAACATAAAAAAAAAAAAAAATTAAAAAAAAAAAAAAAAAAAAATTAAAAAAAAAAAAAAAAAAAAAAAAAAATTTTCATTTTTCATCATATAATCATATAATTGTAAAAATGATATAGATGATACAGATACAAAACATTTTATAAACATTTAATTTAAAAAAACAAAAAACATAACCCAACACATAATTTATTTATTTAATTTTAAATTGTAAACAATTACTTATCGGTAATGTTTCGATAATTTGAGATAATGATTTTTTAAAAAAACAAACTAATAAAAAAAAAAAGTTACATCAATATTTAAGACCCTTTGGTATTACTTACTGTGCATCAGTTTTTTTTAATTGCAACATCGTAGAACAACAACAATAACAATAAATTAAAAGATTTAAATTCAAATATATCAATTGCATTTGAATTATCATATGATGTAACCATTCATTACACCAATTTAATTTAATAAAAATTTTAATACAATTGTTTTCAAATTTTTTAAATTTATGAAAACATATCAAATGGTAAAACAACAAAGAAATTAGAAGATTTAGGATCAATTATATCAAATGCGTTGGAACTATCATATAAATGTTACAATGAAGAGGAAGAAGATAGTGGTGGTATAATGGATACAAAAAAAGAGAATAATGTAGACATCAAAAATTATTGTTCAGGAGAAGCATTTAAAATTGAAATTGATAAAGGTAGTGCAATTTTTCCCAACATGTTCAGAGGCAACTATAACCGAATTAATTGATTTCTTGAAATACTCTTTCTATTATTTAATGATTTTTCAACCATCACTACATTAGATTGTTCATTTATTAAACTTTTAATATCAAAATATAAATATATATTTACTTATTAATTATTTATTTATTATTTATTTATTCTTTATTTATTATTTATTATTTATTGTTATTATTTATTTGTTTATTGTTTATTTATTTATCTAAAAGAAAGTAGAAACAGGCTTTTGCTAAATTACCAAACTTTGGATGGATGTAATCAAATTTAAGAGGAAAGTACTCATGGAGATATAAAGCGAGGTCCAAGTGTTCTTTTTGCGCTGAAATTCTTGTTAAATTTGAAAGTTCACGTGATGTTTCTTTTGTTGCTGATTTTACATTTGAAGATGATAAATCTGCATTTGTTGCTGGTTTGTTATACTGGTTTTACATTTGGAGATGATGAATCTGCATTTGTTGTTGGTTTATTATACTGGTTTTACATTTGAATCTGCGTTTGTTGCTGGTTTGTTATACTGGTTTTACATTTGAAGATGATATTAATTTTTATTATTATAAATACATTCCAATTGGTAAAGTAATAATTCGAAAAAATTATTACTATTGTTTGTAGTTACTAAAATACCAACACTTTCACCCATTAAATAGGATCTGAATGATACAACTATCATTCAATCATGTTGGTCTTTTACCTCCAATTGTAATTACTAAACCGTTATTGGTTGTAATAGATCTGGTTACTTCTGATGTATTTGTAATTGACCAACAGGATCCTGTGCGTTTTATTGTTGGTATCATAAATTAAAAATTGTGACATTTTCTATTGATTTTTATTTTATTTTTTTTTTGATGTGATTTTTTTATTATATTTGGGTTTGCTGATTATTTGTTTGTAGTTGGATATTGTTATCTATTATCTAAATTTTGTTTTTATGTTGGAAATTGAGATGAAACAGTCTCCTAGGAGTTTTTTTTTATTTTTTTTTTTTATTTTTTATTTTTTTCTTCTTTTCTTTTAACTCTTTAACTATTAAAAATAATAAAATAACAAATAAATTGTTGATGTTGTTGTGTGAGTGAGTTGTGAACTGATTTGATTTTTTTTTTTTTGAAATTTTTTTGAATTTATAAAACACTTAATAATACACTATGTAATGATCAACCTTATAAATATTCATATAAATCAATTTTCATATAAAAACAAAACAAAAACAAATAGTTAAAACACACACACAATAACACACAATAACACACAATAACAATAAAACACAATAACAACAACACACAATAACAACAACACACAATTCAGATAAAATAGTGCTAATAGGAAATACTATAATTGGTTAAATATGTCAACTCATTATGTATAATATAAATATCAAGTCAAATTAATATGGTTGGTCTGACATCATTATGAATATTAGAATAGTTTCTCTGTGTATATATAAATAAAGTTTAAGTGGTTTAAATTCCCTTTTTTATCTAAATAGTTATATAGTTTTATAGTTTGTTTATTTATTATACTATTTAATATATTTAAAAGTTTGTTAGAAGATTTCACTGATACCCTATGAGAATCAGTTTCAATCTTAGGATCAAATATTACAAGAAATTTCATCAAGTTTGCCTGGATGGCTCAGTAGGCAGAGCGAACGGCTGTTAACCGTTAGGTCCATGGTTCGATCCCATGTCTAGGCGTAATTTTTACATTTCTTTGAATATTATTTCCCTCTATTGTGTAGCGTAACTCGTCTAGTATCTAAATTCGTTAAATTCATTAAATTTGCATGATATTTAATGTCAAATCAATAATGTTTTGTAAATATTTGAAATTAAAAAAAAAAAAAAAAAAGGTGATGTTTTTATAAGATCTTGTAATAAATGGTTTTTTAATATTATAATGCTATTCAAAAAAATATCTGGTTTTTTTTCAGTTTACACGTTAATTATCTATTAAATATTAATTCATTAAAATACTTTTTTTCTTTATTTTTTTTTTTTTACAAAATATCCTGTTTTAAAATTTTCTTTTTTTTTTGCCGAGAGTTTTATTATAAAATCAAGTGATCACTAGTTAAAAAATGTATTGTTATAACAATGAAATAGACATTCAATTTAACGAAAATAATGAACCACTATTTTGGAAAGTATTTAATAACAAGTACCTAATTCATTTAATTTTTCAACAAATTGAATCAATTAATTTGAATTCTAAAAAAAAAACAATTAAATTCAAAGATATAAAATCATTTAAATGGATGTACAAAAACCAAGAAAATGAATTATTAAAATGTAAATTAGAAGCTGGTGAATCAATTACTGATATTGATAAAGAATCATTATCTGGTTTATTTCGTGTATTATTTGTAAAAAAGTTTTATAAATATCATTTTAAACCACACCAAAATTATTTAAAAGAAGCTGGTTCATATAAAATGGGTGATGAATATAAAGAAGATACCGAAAAGATAGAACAAGATAATAAAAGAAGAAAAAAATTTGAATTAAAATTATCAAATTATAAAAAATCACTTGATCTACTTGTAAAATTTAAACCAGATCAGTTAATTCAGTTAGAAGTTGTTGGTGTCATTATTGAATTGGGTGGACTCGTTAAAAATTTAAAAAAAACATTGGAAATGAATGAATTTATTCAGAAATTATTATCAATGGGACCATTTAACAATTCAAAAGAATTATTTAGTTCAAATTCAATTGAAACTGCAATTAGATATATTTCACCTTGCATTCTCGAAACATTATTAAATCATTGTAAAAAAGTTAATAATTCAGAACAAATAATCACAGAAGAAATTAAAAACAAATCAATTATTTTATCAAACAAAAGTAATTTTAAAAATGAAATGTTTGAATTCATTTTAAATGAACCAAAATTATTTAATTCACAACCACCATCAACATTATCATTGGACAACGAAAATAACAACGAAAATAACAACAACGAAAATAATAATAAAAGATTAAAAATATCGAAATCAAAATCACTACATTCAGAAATAATAAATGATAATACATATAAAATTGGTATTACAGATTTTATTTTAGTTAAATCATCAAGTATTCAAATTTTATTATTACAAAATAACTTTGTTAAATTGGATAACTATAGTAAATTATCAAATGAATCGAAAAAACAATTATTAGAATTATTAAATGGTATTCAAAACGATAAATCACTTGATGAAATGGAAAAAAGAATTAAAAGTATATATTTAATTCGTTTAGAAGAAAATAGTAGTTGTGGTCAATATTTTATAAAGTATGGTCAAATAAATGAAAAAATGGATGATTTGTCAGTTTGGAGTAATACAATGGAATTAAAAAGTGGTATTGGTTTAAAACATTTACTATCAAAAGATAAAAAACAATTGGTCCAATTTTCTATAAAAAGGAGATGTCAAACATTATATTCAAAAAAGAGAGATGAACCATTTTCAATTTCAAGTGAGACAAATGAATTTATTAAATATTATACAACTGGTTATCATTATTTTAATTATCGACAATATGATGAACAACTATTACATCTCGCAATATCATGTGATCAAAAAGATTATGAACAATTGTTGGAATCAATTGTTGTAACACCAAAAAATGATAAATTTACAAGTTTATTGTTATTAAGGAAATCCATTGGTGGTTCATTCAATTTCCAAGGAATAAAAGATTCAAAAAGCTTCATTATCAAAGATACTGAAACAATTGATTTATTATCTAATTGTTTAGATACATTTATTCATTTTATAAATCAAATTGTTGCTAAAAATAATAAACTATTTACCCATTTTAAATTTGAAACCTATCAATTAATCGATTATGCAAGATCAAAGTATGGTTCATTGTTTTTTGGTAAATATAAATTTGATTTATTTTTCAATTATCCATTTACAAGAGCAATTAATAATTGTGATATTGAATCATTAAAACATATTGATCAAATTGGTACAAAGTTTGACAAATTTCAAGGTTGTAAATCAATTGATGATAAAATTTATTCAGTTGTGGTATTAGAAAAGATTAAACAAGTAAAAAGATTTAGAGAGTTTTCAGATAAAATTAAAATTAATTTTAATTATAAAAGTGGCGTTGAATGTAAAGAAAACGTCATTGAATTATTAAATTATTTAAATGGTACAGATTATAAATTATTTTCATTAAATTTATTTAAAAAGTTTATCAATGATATATCAAGATTGGAATTTATTGATAAATCAATTTTAAAATCAATAAAATTTCCCACTCATTTTAATCAATCAGATTCATTAGAATTGTTATTGGAATCAATTTCAAATAATCAAGTTTCTTCAAGCAAAGTAATTCAATTGATAATTGAAAACTTTTCACCATTATCAATGGAGTTATCAAGTATTAAACCAATTATTGAAAAATGGGAATCTGGTCATAATGGATTATTTGATCAAAGTCATTATAAATATCTTAATTATGTTGGTGAATTTGAAGTATTTCCACAAAGTTCAATATACTTTGTTGAAGATGATAATAAAGAAATGTATATTTGTGAATCTTATCAATCAATACCAGCTATAATAAAGTCAATTGAGTTAATTTTAAATCAATTTTCTATCAATTATAAAAATAACAAAGGTGATGGTTTAAATTTAATGGTCTCAAAATTGATAAATTATTTATACAAAAGATTAATTAAAGTAGCAAACTTGACAATCGAACAAGTTTTAAGCAATTATCAATATATTAATTCAACATGGAAATCAATTACTGGCTTAGATTTTCAATTTCAACATTCATTATATCATGTTTTCTTTTATCTATCAATTAAATCAAAACAACTCATAGATTTAATATTTGATTGTGAACAATTAACTGAAAATGTAGATATGTCAGGTAATTATTGGTTTGATAATGAAGCATACAACTATGAAGTTGATGGATTTTATGAAGGTGATAATATAAATGAAGTTGGTGAAGATTTATCAATTGTCAGAGCATTGAAACCAGAAATATTTACATTGGATTTTATTTTCAATTCTACTTTTAAACAAGTTTTTGATGAATTAAAAAACATATTAAATCAAGCTAATGGTGGTAGTGGTGATGAAGATGAAGAAGATGAATAAAATAACTTGAAAAAAAAATAAAAAAATAAATAATTAAATGAATTAATTTTAAAATTAAAAAAAGATTAATCAAATAAATTTATTTATAAATTCAATAATTTTTGTTTGGTTATTAAATTTAGCAGCCAATGTAATATTTTGGATTATATAATTTGAATAACAAGTATTATTATCTTTTTTAAAAGTTGAAATTAAAAATTCAATTGAACCAAGATCATTTCTTTTTACCAATTCATTTAATAGTGGATTAAATTGATGAGTTTGAGTTTTATCTCTATATGTATCTAAATATAATAATATTGTATCTTGTAAATTACCACGTAAATATTCAACCAACAAAAACTTATCAATTGATATTTGAAGTTTACCACTGTCAATATCATCAGTTCTATATTCCATTATATAATTATAAATTATTAAAGTTGGTAATACACTATGTACATTACAAGTATATGGAATTGTTGTTGGTGGAAATTTGTTTAAACTTTTATAAATTGATTCAAGTGATACTTTTGGATACAATTTACAATAGTAATCTAATATTTGGTTCCATCTTTTTGTTATGTCAAATTGATCTACTGAAAAATCTGAATAATTTTCAAATACAAATTTCAATGAATCACCAGATGAAAATTTCAATGTAGATGCAGATACTTTTGAAATACTATTTGAATATTCGATTGGATATTTTAATTTGAAATGAGTTGATAAATGGTAATTTGAAATCATGGATTTGAGATATTCTAATTTATCTTGATCATTTGAATTGTTGAATAGGAAATCAAATATTTCAGTTGATTGTTTAATTGAATTAATTAAATTGAAATCAATTGAAAACTTGATATTTGCAATAACGTATAATTCATTATGTACATATTGAATTAATTCCATATCACCAAAATGTAAACAACATTCAAATAATATTTTCTTACTAAACTTATTATTTTGTTGTACTGTTGTATCATTGATATCTTGTATTGCATTTTTAAAAAATGGTAATATTCTAATTGATTTATCTTGAACTGTACAAAATCTAAATACAATTGGATACCAATTTTTAATAATTGAATTATTTCTATAAATTCCAAATTCAATTGGATTGAAATCACCAAATTCATTATTATTACCAAAATATTTTAATTGATAAAATATTGAATTACTAGTTGATATATTTTCAGTGAAATGTAGTATCATTGCATACAATGATTTTACATCACTATTTTCAATTGCAGAAGTTGATACACATTGATTTAATTGACCATTTTCAATGAATTTTAATTTCATTTCATCCAATTTGTCCATTCCAATTAATATACCATCATTAATTAATTGTTGAACTATATTAACTTTTTGATTCTCTAATAATAACAAAACTGTTTTACAACAATTTAATATTAAACCAATTGATTTTTCATTAATTTTAAAATTATAAATTCCTTTAAATTTCTTTAATTCTTCATTCATACCATTGTTATTGTTGTTGTTGTTGTTGTTGTTGTTGTTGTTGTTGTTGTTTTTGTTGTTTTTTTTTTTTTTGTTGTTTTTTTTTGTTTTTTTTGTTTTTTTTTTTGTTATTTTTGTTGTTGTTTATTTTGTTGTTGTTT
>JACAFY010009337.1:0-26575 GCA_015252635.1 Dictyostelium capitatum
AAGAAAATCAAAATTATTATTATATTAGAATGAGTAGTAGGTGGCCGTGGATATATAATGGACCTTTCGGGGAGTCACCATTGTAAGAAGCGGTAGTTGCCAGGGGTATGGTGTATCTTGGGGAGTGTGACTTTGCCCGATTCTTTCGAGTTCACTGCCAAATGGAGCCCATAACTCCACCTATCTCATCATTCTTTTTTTTTATATTTTTTAAATATTATAAAATTAATTTTGTAGTTTAATTATTTTATTTGTTATTTTGTAGTTTAATTATTTTATTTATTACAATCAACAAATTTAATATATTTTTTTAAATAATGAGTATACAAACTATTTATTTTACAGAATACATGGTAAACCATCATAAATTATATTAGTTATCGAGTGAAAACCGTAGGAACCCATATAACAATAAATACAATAAGGTTTTTAAAAGTTTTTAAATTTTATTTTCTCCAATTTAGTTTGGTTGGGTATATGTTACAAAAATACAATATATGTTATAATTTTAAAAAGAACAAAGGAGAAAAGGTAGGAGAAGGAATGAAGAGGAAGAATTGAATAAATATATAAATGTATATGTATATGTGGGTTATGTGTGTGTATATGTTATGTACAACAACAATTATTATTATTATTATTATTATTATTATTATTATTATTATTATTATTATTATTATTATTATTATATGACCAAAATTATTCTTGATAATCATTTAAATTATCAATATTACAAGGTCTTGAGAATTGCATTTGAATTAAATTTATAGTTCTAGTTTCAAAACCAGCAGAACAGTAACAAAAGTAATAATCAAACATATTTATAAATTGTTGATTGAAATTATTACCCAATTTGAGAATTTGTTCTTTTTTATCCATGAAATTTTTTCTCCAAATATCCAATGTCAAAGCATAATGAGTACCAAAAGTACAAGAATTTTGAAGTATTAAATTTGAATTATCGGTAGCACTATTGATTACAGCAGTAATTGATGGTAATAAACCACCTGGAAATATATATTTTTGAATGAAATCACAACGTTTTTTCATACCATCAAAATCTTGATCTTTAAAAGTAATGAATTGTAATACCAAAATACCATTTGGTTTTAATAATCTTTCTACAGATTGAAAATAATTTGCATAATTTTCATAACCGACTGCTTCCAACATTTCACAACTGATAATACGATCAAATTGACCTTGAATATCACGATAATCAATATACAACAATTCAATACGATCTTGTAATCCTTCTTGAATTACTCTTTCTCTTGCAAATTTTAATTGTTCAATTGATAAACTAACACCAGTAACACGACATCCTGTTCTTTTTACGGCCTACAAAAGAAAAATAATAATAAATAGAAATTTGATGAGAATTAGTATATGCATATGCTATCAAGAAACTATATTAATATACAATACTACTTACTTCAATTGCTAATGCACCCCAACCACAACCAATTTCTAATAAATGATCATCCTTTTTTAAATTTGCTGAATCTATTAATTTTCTTATTTTATTGTATTGAGCAGATTCTAAATCTTGTTCTTTATTATCAAAGTATGCACATGAATAACTCATTGTTTTATCTAAAAACAATGAAAACATTTCATTTGATAAGTCATAATGTGCTCTAATATTCTCTTTTGATCCTTCTAGTGTATTTCTATGTAAATAATGTACAAATCTATTCACTCCATCCATTAAAAATGAGAATTTTGTATTTAAATTATCTAATTCTTCTCTATTGATAATAAAAACTATATGCATACAATTAATATTAAATAACTATATTAGATATTTGTATGCGCACACATAAAATAAATAAGATTGTTTTTGAGATTATTTCAAATAATTATTATTTGTGAAAAATTAAAAAAAAATATCTGTCACATATAAAGTGGGAAAAATAAGTTTTTGCTGATCTTATTATCCAACCAAAAAACTATCTTTGCAATTTGTGTATGGTGTTTGTGTGTTGCAGTTAAAAAAGTATAATTAATACATACTGTAAATTAAATTTTTTAAATTATCACTAGTAAAGTCACCCAATATAAAACTTTCGCTGAAGCCAATGTCACCACCAAACAATACTAAAAAAAAAAAAAAAGACAATGATACTGTATGTTAATATACATTGATAATTGAATATATTTTATAACTGTGCTATTTGTATTATAATAACTACCTTTAACAAAGAATCTGTTTAAATTGTGAATTTGAATTTTTGATTTAATTTCATGTTGATCATCACCATATTTTAAAGATTGTCCAAAATATTGTAGATGTTGTGGATCTTTAATATCAATTATAAGATGACCTTTTTTAATTTTTGAAAGGAAATTTTGAAATAAAAATGTATGTGAATAACTGATAAATTGTTGGTAAACATAGTTTTTAACTGGTGAAGGAAGTAATAAACTCATTTTTTAAGATTTAGGTTGATACAATGATTGAGAATGAGTTGTGGTGTTATTATATTATATTTAATGTTACAATTTTATTAAAAAAAAAAAAACAAATAAAAAAAAAAACTGATGTGGTGATTATTTATTTAAGAAAAAATCAAAACAGTTATAAAAAAAGTATTGTTACAATGTGTATTGTTATATAAATGAAATTGAAAAAAAAAAATTTAACCACAAAATGTTGCAACTAATTTTTTTTTTTTTTAATATATTTTTATAAAAATATCTTCAATCAGTGTCCACACTTAAATTTTTTATAAAAAATAATTGATTTTTATTTTTTTTTTTTTTTTGTTGTTTTGAATATTATACAAATAAATAATTTGATCGCGCGAATTTACCCATTTTGCAAACGAGCAAAAAATTTTAAAAATAATTTGAAAAAGGAGATAGATATTAACACATACAAATTTAAATAATTTCTATTTGTTGTTTTAAAAATATGTATGTGTTATTATAATGATCATGAAAAATCATGTGATCTAAATAGTACTTATTTAACGAGTTCAATAAGAGTATGTGAATGTACTTTTATTAATTATTAATTTCAAATAATGGGTTTTGTTGGTAATATTATATAAATTTACCGGTATATAATAAATCACCAAAGTAACATTTTAAAATTTGTCTTATGAACTCGTGGTGCTATGAATTTCTTGAAAAATATTTTAAAAACTTGATTAGATATTTAATATTTTTTTAAAATCATATGGGTTGAGATAATTAAAAAATCGATTGGTTAAAATATTTACTAGTGTCTTAGATATCTAAGAAAAAGTATGATTATCATCACACAAATTCAAAACACACTGCTTTTGGAAAAAAAATCAAAAGGTTCATTGTCAACTGGTTAGATGTCATACAAAAATTCTAAAAAAAAAATAAACACACAACAATCACCACAAATAAAAAAAAAAAGTAAAGTGATAGTTTTTTTTATGTGTTGTTAAAAAAATATATAAATACATTTTTTTGTATTATTATTGTTATTTATTATTTTGTTGTTATTAATTAATTGTTGTTATTATTATTGTTATTATTATTCTGTTTGGTTTTTTATTAATTTGATTTGTCATTGGATGACCATTTATATATATATTATATAGTTGTATTATTATTATTATTATTATTATTATTTATTGTTATTTATTGTTATTTATTGTTATTACTATTTTTTAATTTTTAAAAAAAAAATTGTTGTTATATTTAGCTGATTTATTTTGTACCAACTAATTTCGAGAAAAAAAAAAAGATATTCACTTTGTTGTTTGCACTGTTGTTGTTGTGTTGTTGTTGCCATATAATATACTATAATTACCCATTCAATTTGACTAACCATTTTAAATTTGTTTTTTTTTGTATCGGTTGTTAGATCATTTTCTTCACTTTAACCATAAAATTTTCAATGATTTCACCTTCATTTACTGGTAATCCATCAAAATGATTTCTAACAATACTGGCAAGTTCCGCTTTTGAAGAGTTGTGTTTAGTTTTTAATCTGTAATGTTTTTTGTATCTTTTTAAAGCTGCAACATCCAATCTTTGAATTACATCTTTTGATGGTACAATTGCCTGTAAATTTATTGATAGAAACTTAAATTAGTGTCACATGTGATAGTGTAGTCATTATAATTATAATTATTCTAAACTTACATCATCTTCATCGCTTCTTCTGAAAATACATGATTTACTATGTCTTTTTTTACCACCGCACTTTGCGCATCCACCGCTAGACATTATACTATTTATAGATAATGAATTTGAAACTACCATTGGAATAGTGTAACTATTTGAACTATGACCACTTGACATGTACGAATAACCACTACTTATACCATTAGATAAAATATTATTATTATTATTGTTGTTATTATTGATTGTTGAAGAACCTGTTAAAGCAGATGAAGGGGATGAAAATGAAGAGGAAGTTGATTTTCTTTTAATTCCAACACTGTTATTACTACTGCTACTACCGACGGCTGTATGATGATGATTTACCCCTCCAATACCATGATGATGATGATGATGGTGACTATTACTTAATAATACTTTGGTTGAATCCATTATTTATATATTTGTTTATTTATTTGTTTGTTCGTGATTGTGTGAAAACCGTTTCTCGTTTTTTTGAAAACAATTTTTTTAATTTAAAATTTTTATATGAGTTGTTTTTTTTTTTTTTTTATATAGCTATATATATTTTTGTTTATAAAACATATATATTTATGTATAATTTTGGAACTATTTTTTTAATGAAAAAAAAATTTAAACGAATGAAGATGTTAGAGTTTGTGTTGTTGGTTGTTGTTGTTGTATTTAAAAGTAGTATAAAACACAAATATATAATTATTTAAAAAACTACTAGTTATAGTGTGTATATTGTATAATTTTTATTTTACGAATAATACAAATATATATAAAAAAGTATTTTCAATCTTGTGAGTGTGTTGTTTTTTTTTTAAAAATTTTTAAAATTTATATATTTTTATTGTGTGTGAAGTGGATGTTGTTATAAAAAAATTGTGTGTGTTGAGTGTGTTTATGTGTAAAGTAGTGTGTTCCAATTACTATTATTGTTATTGTTATTTGTATTATTATTCAAATATATAGAAAATTGTTATTTGTATTTGTGTGTGGGTAAATATTTTGAAGTTTACTAATTTTAAATTTAAAAAAAAAAAAAAAAAAAAAAAAAAAAAAAAAAAAACAAAAAAAAAACAAAAAAATCGTAATTTTTTTTGGGTATAAATAACTCTTACACACAATTGCTTGTTTAGCTCTTTTTTTATAATAACCTATGTTTGATGATTACGAAATGTTAATATAATTGTATGATTTATCAAAATGGTGATATCATCTAATGATAGCAACAGTAGTTTAAATGATAGATTCATATATTCCTCGTATATGGCTCTGCCTCTATCAAATTCTATATACATGATATATTTTAATCAATCAACTTACTTGTTATATTGATTTTCAAATATTCTCTCTATTTGTGAATGAGAAGTTTATTTCTATATTTGTTAAATAATGTAAATGTATTTTTAAAATTTGAGTATATTAAAAAAACACTTTTTAAAAAAAAAAACATAAAATAAAAAAAAAAAAGTAAATGCGTGTGTTACTGTTTACTTAATAATGTGTATATATGTTATATTGTTTTTTTTTTTTTTTTACACACAAAAGTCAATTTTTCCATTTTTGAACTATTTTTATGTGATAAAATCTCAAACAACACACAATTTAATTTAAATTTTTATAAGAGTGAGATGGTATTGTTGTTATTGTTGAGATGTTGAATGTGTGTGTTGATGATGTTGATGTGTTATATAAATAGAAAACATAGTAGTGATGGTAATAATAGTTTATTATATTGGGGGAATTTAATAAACTCCTAATTTCGAAAATGCCCCAATATTGGTTGTATCAATATAAAGTGATACAATATTTTAAATATTGTTGTGATATGTGTTCAAATCTAAATACTGATTACTAATGGTAGAAATAGAAGTTCTATCTCTTTTTATTCATTTTATGTGTACGCACTAAAAAAAATGAATTTTTTGAAAAATGAAAATTTTTTTTTTTTTTTTATTTTTTTTTTTTTTTTTTTTTTTTTTTTTTTTTATTAAAAAAATTGAAATTTCAAAAATTTTGCTGGATGTGATATTTTTTTTGTGTGCAATATAGTTGTGTATGTGTGGTTTTTTTACTCTGTGTATAATTTTTTAAATATTTAAATATTTTTGAATACCTATAAAAATTGTGTTTTTATATTAATATATATAGAATGAAATCAAGTTTTATTTGAAATTTTATTTAATAAATAAATTAACCGTTTCGATAATTACCGAAAAAAAAATAAAATAAAATTTATTTTAAAAAAATTTAGTTTAGTGTTTAAAATTTTGTTTTCATATAAATTGGTTTTAATAACGTTGTTTATACATAATATATATTATTGTAGTTGATAATGGTTATTTGGTTAATAAAAATGTGCTATCAAAAAAAAAAATCTCTTAATAAACACCACACCCCACACCATTAACAAAAATAATATCCAATGGATATTACTCTACTTTTTGGGAATATAATATCATGTTATGTGCAATTGCATTGATTTGATTTGTTTTTACAATATTGTAATCAATTTATTTGAAAAAATATCAAACAAACCAATGTGTTATTTATTTTAAAGTGGAAAATTACAGTAAATAATCTTGTTTTGAATATATGCTGAATTTTGTGATTAATAAATCTCTGTTGTTGAAGGTTTCGTTGCGTTCTATCTTTTTCATAACCATGTACTTTTCTAATTTGATTAAATTGTTTACTTCTTACTCTGGATCATTAAAAAAAAAAAAAAAACGACAACTACAGGGTTTGAACCTGTGCTCCCGAAGGAAACGCCTTAGCAGGGCGCCGCGTTAACCACTCCGCCAAGTTGTCCTGACTTGATGAGATCACATGACTTGTTGCACATTTTGGCCGCCAAATTGTATTGACTTGATGAGATCACATGACTTGTGCACGTTTTGGCCGCCAAATTGTCTCGATTTGTTGAAACCAAATGACTGAATTTTTTTTATTTTTTTTAAATAATCATCTGAATTTTGGTTGGATACTTTTCAATTATTATTTTTTGAATTATGATTAATTTGGAATAATGAATAATTTTTTATAAATATATATAAATTTCTTTTATTTTAAAAATATCATTAAATGTAAGTAATATAATATAATATAATTTCTTCTTTTTTTTGTTCATTGCCATTTGATTAGTTTTTTTATATTTTAAATAATATAAATAAATGATAAATATAATAAAGTGTCAACAATAGAAAAGTGATTATTAAAAAAAACTGAACTTTGTAAAGATATTATTGATTAGTGTCAGTCCTTTTTAAATTATTTAATTTTGAATTAAATTTTTATTTTTTTCTAAAATGATTGACACTTTTTAAGGGTATATAAAGATGTGATTATTTTCTCTTTCATTTTTTTTTTAACTAGTTAACAATCAAAGTCTCTAAAGTAAATCAAATAAAAGGTAATACAAAAAAAAAAGTATTTTGGATATAGTATTTTATTGTTATATAAATGGTCTTTAATACACAGATATATTTTTCGAGAAAAAAAAAAAAAAAAAAAATTTTGTTGATCACCAGCATTAATAGCATTTCATAAAATAACTTTTGAACACAAACTATTTATTTTTTGTAATCGTCAATGATTTATAATTACATTAACAATGACAACGCAAACAACACTACACATAAAGAATATCATATTCTAATAATAAATAATAATAATAAATAATAGTAATAAATAATAATAAATAAACAAAAAGATATCACATCAGAAAAAAAATATAATCATTATTATTTATTTTAAAAATGGAATTATTTCATTATTTTTTTTAGTGGATTGTTTAAAATAGTATATATTGCTCAACATGAAACAAACATAAAATTAAATAAATACTAATTTCAATTATTCCTTTCTTTCTTTTTTTTAAAATCTTTAGAAACCCGAAATTAATTTAAACAAAATGAATGATATTCAATTGAATGATATTAAATTTTGCCAAATGTGTTGTTTTCAACCATTGGAAAATGGAACATTTTATCCAGGGACATTAGAAGATTACTGTTTTTCGTGTGTTGAAAATGCTTTAAAAGAATCACATAAAATTGATCCAAAAAAACCAAAAGAGGGTTTTTGTGTATGCTGTATGGAAGGTTTCGCTGATATGAAACGTCATTTTAAAAACTTTCACCTTGGTAACAATGCAAATAATATTATTGCCAACCATTTTTTAGAATTTGGAACCCAAAAAAGTCTATACTCAAAAACCTTCGTGGATGATAGCTTATATATACCATGCAAAGCACGTGAACCTGAAGCCAATCAATTATTTGATGATCCAACATCGGCATTTCCATGCAATGAATGCCATGTTTTGAAAGATATTAAATATTACCATCATAGAAATTTAACATGTTGCAAGCAATGTTTGTATGTATATGTAAATTATATATTTATAATCCAATTTGTATTTTACTTATTTACTAAAACTCATTTCATTATGATTTAATAGTTTAGATACTGGTAGAAATTTCAAGTCAATTAAAGTAAATCAATGTAAAAGTAGAGCAGTGAATGAACTCAAAGGTAGAAGGACAATTTAGTTTAACAGTTGATGGAGGTGATGAAATTTTAAAGCAAACATTTTCAAGATGTGCTATTACATTGATATTATTATTATTCCGTTCACTCAGCCCATTTCAATTATCATGGAATCGTAAAGATGATAGTATAACATATGATACCGATTTCATGGGATCTGGATTTAATAATGTTGAACCAGTCTTGTTATTAATGAATTCCGCTGCAAGTTGGACCAGAGAAACATGGAGATCTGTAAAATCTAGAATTGAAACATCCAAAACAATCAACATTACCAAAATTTCAGACAGAGCTAAAAATGCATTATCAAATATTTTTAAATATTCAGTTCACAGTTCAAATATTAGAAATGGAAGAATTACAAATAATAAGTCTAGAAATGGTATGGATAGAGATTGGTTAGATCATACTATTACATTAGAATACCTTATTCAATTATATATTCAACAAGGTGGTAAATGTAAATTATCTGGTATCTTTATGTTGTATCCAGGTTTTATGAAAAATAATGAAAGAGTATTTCAAATGTCATTAAATAGAATAGATAATAGTTTAGGTTACATTGTAGGAAATGTAGAATTAATATGTTGGGGTTTTAATACCATCGATTGCACCCACGTCTCAAAATTAGAATCTCATAATGGTCTTCAACAAGATTGGAATCCAACTGTATTTGCCTATATGATGTATTGTTTAGATGAAGATTTAAATGGTAAACTTCCAACATACACATATGATCAATGGTACTCATTAAATAATAATAATAATAATTAAACATATAACATATAATAAACCTGTATTTTGGTTTAAAAACCAAAACATTAAAAATTAAGAGAAAATATCGAGATATTTTGATAAATATATAAATTTTGATGACGAAAATTCTAAATTTCAATGGAAGCAGCTTCCATCAACAAAAAACTTATTTTTTTTTGTTTGTATTGTTTTTACAATAATCACACCATTCAAACAAAAAACCAAAAAAATGATAAAGTTTAATATAATAATAATAATATTATCAATTATATATTACAATATAAAACATATAGATTGTCAAATTGTTTGTGATCGTTTTTTAAATGTTAATTTTGCAACAAAATTAAATCCATGTGGTGAAAATGCTGATCAACCATGTCAAACTATTCAAGAAGCAGTTACAGGATGTGGAAAATATGATATAATAAATTTAAATTTTAAAAATGGTACATACCAAATTGAAACAAATGGATCATTTAATCAAATTACAAATAAAACAATAAACATGATTAATAGTGATATTGCAACATCACCATCAATTATAATTGATTTATCAATTACAACAACAACATTTATTGATATTGCTGCGACTACAAAATATGATTTCACAGCAATTAATATAAATGGATTTACATTTCAATCAATTTCAAATATTGGTGTTTCAATTATCTATAATAATAATTCGGTATTGAATTCAACAATTGAAAATTGTAATTTCGTAAATTCAGTTATTGGTAGTAATGGATTAATTTCATTGTATGGTCAGACTACAAGTAATGCAAATAATAGTATATTATCAGTAACAAATAGTTTTATCAATATTAATAATTGTCAATTTAATAATATCTTTTCACCAGATGTCAATACAAATGGAAGAAATGGTGGTTTAATTTACTCTGAATCAAGTTCACAATTTACAATTAGCAATTGTAATTTTACAAATATTTCAATTGATAAAACAATTGAAGGTGGTATATTAGATTTAGAATTTGGTTCACTATCAATTAGTGGTGGTCAAGTTTTTAATTCTAGTTTTAAAAGTGCATTTTATATTGCGTCACCATATCCTACATTGAATTCATTGATTCAATTTTCAAATGTTTCATTCATTTCAAATTCAAATGGTATTGGTATATTGGTAACAAGCTTACTATATAAATTGAATATTCAAGATTCAAGATTTGTAAATAATAATAATTTCCAGTCAATTTCAATTGTTGGTGTATTGGATTTTATGTCAAGTACAATTTCAAACTGTTTCTTTGCATTAAATAATAATACCAATTCAGATTATAGTTTAACTTATTATCAAGGTAGTAGTATATCTGTATTCAGTTCAAATGTTAATATCACTGGATGTACATTCAATGGTAATAGAGCAAATTATGGTAGTGCATTATATGCAATTGATGGTATAAATTCAATTAATACACCATCTAAAATATCAATTTCAAATTGTACATTCATTGATAATCATTCTTTGAGACAAGGTGGTTCCATTTACATTGATTCAATTGGTTCATTAAATATTACAAATTCAGAATTTGATGATAATGTTGCACCATCTGGTCCTTCATTATTTTGTAAATCAAATTCAAATGTTATCATTAAAAATGTAACGTCTATAAATGAATACGATGAAAATACAATTGATTGTACAAGTGATAATAGTAATTGTAAATTTGTGGGCAGTGATCCAAAATATTCAAAATTATGTCAAAGTACCAATGATGGTGATAACAACAACCATAATAAATTAACACCAGGTCAAATAACAGGTATTGTAGTTGGTTGTGTTGGTGCTTTTATAGTAATAATAATTATTTCAATTTATATCGCTAGAAAAGTTAAAAAAAGTAAACAATATAAACCAATTGGTTTATAAAATATAAAAATTAATTTTACTGGGTGTTTATTTTTTGATTTTTTAATGTATATAATGAAGATAATCTTTTAAAAATGTAAAATTTACATATGTACAAATATTTATTTTAATTAATAAAAATAAATTTATTTTAATCACCCCAGGGAGAATGAAACGATGGGTTATAAAAATTTATGAGCGAAAAGATTTTTTTTTTTTTTGATTTTTTTTTTTTAAAAATAAATATTTTTTAAAAAAAAAGAAAAGTGAAAAAACTTTTTAATAAAAACAATACGCACAACACAAATAATAAATAATTAATTTTTTTTGTTTTTTTTGTTTTTTTAAAAAAAAATGAAAAGTAGTAATACAACTTTTGTTTATATAATATTATTATTATTATCGTTATCATTATTATCGATATCAAATGGTGAAAACAACAACAACAACAACAACAACAATATTATAATAGCAAAAGGTGGAAGAAAAGAGGTATCAACAGTAGATTGTAATTGTTTTGTGGATTCAAATTCGACCTTCACATTAGAAGATTCATGTGGTAATAGTACATTACCATGTTCAACTATCCAACAATCCATTCAATCATGTGGTACAACATACAATCAGATTACAGTGATTATTACACCAGGTGTATATAATATAAATACAACTTCAGCTTTTGGAGTAATAACAAATAGAGTTGTAAATATTATAAATTCAAATTATTATTATAATGATAATGATAATGATAATGGTAGTGGTAGTAGTGGTAGTGGTGGTAATAATGGTAAAAATGGTGGTAGTGGTAGTGGTAACAACAGTAATAATACTGATCTTCATCAAGCAGCAACAACAAACTCTTCAGAGGATGAAGATGTAATTATCGATTTAACAAATTCAATTGGTTCATTTTTATATATTAGACCAAGTCAATCAAGTGATTATTCAACAATTTATATTAATGGTATTACATTTCAAAATGGTAATTCACCATATGGTTCAGTAATTTATAATCAAGGTAGTTGGATAAATGTAACAATTGAAAATTCAGTATTTTCAAATTGTACAGCCAAAGTAAGTGGTGGGTCCATTTCAATGGTATCAGGTACTGGTAATAGTGGTGGTGGTGTAGGTGCAATCAATAGTACTCTTACGATTAGTAACACAATATTCAACCAATCAAATACTTCACCAAGTGGTAATGGTGCTATTGCTGCATCGAATGGGGGTGTAATTTTCTCAAATTCAACAACATTGATTACAATTGATAATTGTCAATTCATAAATAGTACAGCAACAAATGGTGGTCAAGGTGGTATAATGTATATCGGTTCAGGTTATTTAGAAATGCAAGATTCCACAATTTACTATTCCAGTCATCCAAATTCAGCTTTCTATTTAGAATCTATGAGTGGTGTTGGTACAGGTGAACCATTGTTTTCATTTGATAATGTTGTATTCCAAAATTCAACAAATGGTGTTGGTTTTGTAATTCAAGGTGATGCATCTACAGCAAGATTCTATCAGTGTACTTTTCAATACAATTTAAATACCACATGTATTGGACTAGTTTTTTCATCATCTGAAGTATCCATAGAACAATGTACATTCCAATACAATCAAAATTTAAAAACAACAGGAAACAATGGTAACAGTGTGATCTTGGTTGAATCTTCATCGGTTTCCATTGAAGATAGTACATTCATATACAATGTTGCAGTTTATGGTGGTTCAATATTGGTTAATGGATCATTGCCATTGCAAAAAGTTACCATTATAAACAGTGGATTCAATAAGAATAATGCAACAGGTCAAGGTGGTTCCATTTACAGTCAAAATGCAAATGTTATCATTGAAGATTCACGTTTTACAAACAATGAAGCTGTATCTGGTTCAAGTGTTTATTGCTTAAATTCAAAAATCGATTTTAGAAATATAACATTTACAAACAATACAGACTCTGCAATTCCAACCCCAAATGGTATTGGTTGTGGTTCAGGTAAAGTTTGTGAAATCAACGGTGATGAACAATTTCAAAATAGTTGTAGTTATGATTATCAACCAGCTAAACCATCACTTTTAACTCCAGGTCAAGTTGCTGCTATTGTAATTTGTGTTATAATTGGTGCTGCTGGTATAGCTGCTGGTTTAATTTTATTAGTTAGAAAAATAAGTAGAAGAAATAATTATAGACCAGTTGGTTATTAAAAAAAAAAACAAAAAAAAACAAACAACAATAATAATGTTATATAAATATTTTATATAATAATATAATAACAATAATTAATAAATTTTATTTAAAATAAAGTGATAGTCCAAATAATCTATTTATTTTATTTAACTTTCCAATTTATTTAAATTTTTAAAAATATATATTTAATGTTCATTGATCCTAATTTATATTTACTATTTACCACTACTTACATCATCATCTTACCAACTGTAGTTGTTATTTTTATTGATGACAAGATGGGTAATCATTTCTTGTTGTATGGAAAACTAAATTATCAGATGTAAAATTATTAATAATTTCGAATTTAAGTAAATCATTATATTGTATTTTGGTTATTGGAACTTTTACTACTTTTAAAAAGAAATTAAATATATCCAAATGACCCAAAGTAATTGAACGATCTCTTAAGCTCTTTAATTCGTAAGTGTGAAGATATTCATTTGATTTTTCTTTTGCCATGAATTTACTATGATTATAATAGATGTGTTGAACGAGATGTAACCATTGACTAGAAATTAAACTTGATATTAAATAGTATATTCTGTATTTGATACCATCTATATTTGTAATATTTGGTTCAAAGTAATGATCAAATAATATATCCAATAATTTAATATCACCAGTATTGCAAATTACTTGTTCAATTGCTTCATAAACATTGAAACCAGGAAATATTTTAACATCTAAACTACCAAAACCATTACTATCTGTAATGTAAATTTGTTGATAATTATTTAAACCAATTTTGTACCATTCACTTTCAATATAATCTGAAAGATTACTGTCAATTCTATCAGTTAATGCCAATGCTTTATAATAATCATGGCTATTTGCAAATTTAACTTTACCAGATTTTAATTTGATACCATCTTTAAATGTAAATAACCATTCTAAAAATTTCAATGCAACAGATGTTTCCATTAATCCTATTTTGAATGAAATAACAATTTCAATTTCTAAGGATTGATCTGAATTTTGGATAATGGTTTTAATGTTTTGAAAATCTTCAAATTTAATAATTTCAAATTTAAAATTACCATATCCATACATACTAGTTGGTTTAGAGATAAAATATGCAATAGTTTTTAATGATTTGTTTAGTGGTGATGAATAATTTGTATCTTTTAATGGTAATAATAAAGTTCCATATTGATGTTCACCAATTAATTTTTCAAATGCTTCCAATAAATCAGTACGACCAGATAAATACCAACTTGTAATACCAATTGATTGTTCAATGAAATGATTTTTAAAGTTTGAATAACAATAATTTAACATTTCAATTGATCTGATATTATTATGAATTCTTGAAATTGAGGATGGATTTTGTAATTGTGGTGTAAATTTCTGGAATGATTTCTTTTGAAATTCTGTTGAGTTTGTAGAGTTTACTTTATCGATACCAATTTCATTTACGAATAATTGTATCAATTCAATATCATCATTTGCAATTAACATATATAACAATAAAAATGAACTTTCTATTTTATAAAATGTTGGAGTTGATGTTGTAGCAGCTGAAATTTTGTTTAACAAATGATTTACCCAAAATTTAATAAATTTAATCTTTTGGTCTCTATTTGTACAATGTTTAAATAATGTAATTTGGTTCTTTTCGCTTGCAATAGAATCTGAAATATTTAATTCATAACTTTGACCAAAACAAAATTTTAATAATTCTGAATTACCATATTCCAATGATTTGATAAAAGAAATACTTCCATTATAATTGGCTTGAAATGGTATTCCAAATACAAGTTGATATTCAAGTAAGTGTGAAAATCCAGCAACCTGATCATAAAATTCAACCAATCTTTTAACCATTAAAATCAATGATTTGCTATTATCACCACCACTACCATTTAAATTTGATAATACAAATTCTAAATTTGATTGTAATTGTTGTTTGTTAAATTGGTTTTCAATTGATTTAATTTCATCAGATGTAATTTGATTTGGTTTAGTTTCAATTGAATTGTCTTTTGTTAATGATTTATATTGAACCAATATTTCACATTCTTCAATTAATTTTGATAATGTATAATCTTGGATTGTACCTCTTGAGGATAATGTGTCTTTTTGTTTTGAATGTTCAAACAAGAAACCAACCTTTTCATCAAATTGAGTTTTATTTAAAATTCCCAAATCCAAAAAGTAATTTAAAAATTTTAAATATTCCATTCTTTGAGAAAATATTGTCATATTAGTTGGATTTTTACAAATTGAGTAATTAATTCCATTTAAATTTGAAGATTGTACAGTTTCATTTTGATAAATGTATTGAAATATTGAAAATCTGAAATATTTAAATGATTTTAATAATGCTGATGTAATTAATGATTGTTTAGTTGGTGTTGTTTTCCAAGTTGATATACTTTTATCTTTTCTTTTTTTAGTTTCAATTGGAGTTGATACTGATTCTGGTTCAAAATCATAATAACCTTCTTCAAATAATACTTGAACTGCATCTAAACAATCATATTTAATTGCTGAATATAATACCTTTTTTGGACAATGAATGTAATTTGCAAATCTTTTAAAAAGCAATTGATAAAATTCATTAATTTCTAATATTCCACCACCAATAATTTTATTACCATTACCATTACCAATATTACCATTATCATTACTTCCATTATTACTATTTTGTGTTGAAGTTGATGGAGGAGATGATTTGATAACTTTAAATACGTTATCATACCATTTACTTGTTGATTGATCTATCATTAATGGTTGATTTCTTTTTAATTTATCAAATAATAAATTGGTATGACCATTATCAATCATCCAATCAACCCTGACGATACTGTTGTATGAATGGAATCTATCTTTGCTGAAATTTGATGTAATGTTTTTAAAGAGTACTTTGTTTTTAAATACTTTCCAAAATAATAATTCACCATTTGAAATTTCTTTAGTTGGTAAATCATTTACGCTGCTACTAAATACAAATTTATTACCACTGCCATTATTAAGTCTAACACTATTCTTTTTTCTTATTTCTTTATAATCCTTGATAAAATCGTATATTCTTTTTATTATATCACTCTTTTTACCAATTTGTTTTAAATGTAATGATTTTGCTACTACTCTTAATTATTTGTTTAATTTATTTGTTTGTATGTGCAGGTGAAATAAACAATAATGAAAAAAAAAAAAAAATTAATAATTAATAATAAAATTTTTGAAAAAAAGAAAAAAAATAAAATAAATAATAAAAAAAACAATTAATTTATTTTTAATTTATATGTAAATATGAACATAATAAAAAAAAAAAAAAAAAAAAAAAAAAAAAAAAAAAAAAAAAAAAAAAAAAAAATAATTTTTTTATATTTATGATAAAAATTCACAAAAAAAAAAAAAAAAAAAAAAAAAAAAAAAAAAAAAAAAAAAAAACCGACTGATTTAAATTAATATGAATATAGAATTACTATTTTAGTGGTGAAGTTGTTGAATCTGTTGTTGTTGTTGTTGTTGTTGTATTATTGTTGTTATCACCATTATTAAAACTTCTATAACCACCTCTACCTCTTCCTCTACCACGACCACCTCTTCCTCTACCTCTTCCTCTACCACCTCTATTGTTACCATTATCAGTATTTATTAAAGTTTTTTTTTTTTTGTATTGAATTTTTAATGTTGGTGGTGGTATTAATTCCAAAGAAAAAGATTAACAATATTGTCTCATAAAAAAAAATTACAAAATAATAATGAAAATAAAATTTAACAACAACATTGTGTGGATGTGTGTAGTGTTTATAAATTACTTTTAAATATACCTTTTCTTTTTTCAGCAAATGATGCAGCAGCTTCCATTAAATCATCAGATTTTAAGAAAGCAGCATTTTGTAAAGCAACTCTATATAAACCTTCATCAACAGTATGATCATCTGCATGATTAAGTGTTAATTTAGTGGCTTGAACTACCAATGGTGAATTTTGACTAATTGATAATGCCATTTCTCTACCTTTTTCCAATAAGATTTCCTTTGTATCATAAACATGATTAACCAATTTAAATTGTAATGCTTCAGTAGCATTTACATCTTTACCAGTGAATGCCATTTCTCTAGCGTAACCAGGTCCTGTAATTTTACCAATTCTTTGTAATGTTCCTAAATCTGCAATTATTGCCAATTTAGTTTCACGAATTGAAAATTTTGCATCACTACTACATAATCTAATATCACATGCTGTAATCATATCAACTCCACCACCAATACATGCACCATGTATACATGCAATAACTGGTTTTGAACATTTTGAAATTTTATCTAATGATGCTTGCCATCTTCTAATTAAATGAAATAATTCAATATTTGATTGTGATTGTGATTTTTCTGAATCTTCACTTATTAATGGTGCAATTTGTGCTAAATTTAAGCCTGCTGTAAGACCTTTTCCCTCTCCCCATAAAATGATACACCTAATTTTATTATCATTTTGAATTTCATCAAAAATTGATATAAATTCTATATAGTATATAGTATATGTATCCATTAGTATATATATCAATACTAGTGCATGAATATGTAATCATACAGTACCATTATAAAAATCATCATCCATTGAATTATATTGTTTTGGTCTACATAATACTAATTCCGCGACACCTGTTGTTTCATTTTTATCTAATCTTAAATATTTATAATCTGTTATCTTTTTAACTGCAACTGATGGTGTTGTATTTGTAAAAAATAATGATGATTGCATTTGTATAGTTGTGTATTTTTTTTTTATTGAGAATGAAAAAAATTAAATTTTTAATTAAAATTTTATAAAAAAAAAAAAATTAAAATTTTGTGGTTGTGTGTTGTATTTTTTTTTTCATATTTCATTGATTATTACTATATATACTATTTATAATCGCCATATGATGGTCATATGTCATAGTGTGGGTTTGAGTATGTCATGCTCGATATTTTTATAATAATTTTTTTATTTTTTTTTTTTTTTTCCAACCCAAACGACATTATTTTTTTTTAATTTTTTTATTTTAAAAATTTTATTTTTAGTTTTTTTTTTAAGTTTATTCTGAAAGTGATCAAAATAAAAAAATGAATTATGATATAGTAATTGAAGAACATCAAAGTATGTATGACTATGTAAACAATACAAGTGAATTCATATGTTGTTGTACAAATCATTATACTAATATTTAATATAGAATTTATTGATGATAATTTAAAATTATTTTATGGTGAAAAAAAGAATTATGTTGAATGGTGTGATTCAAGATCATTATCATCAAAAAGATTTAAAAAAAGAATAATTGTAATTGGAGAATATAGAATTATATCAGTAAAGAAAGGAAAAGTATCAATATCAGTTAATAAGAATATTCATTTCTATGATATATCAGATATTATAGTTGTAGAAGATACAATTGAAATTAGACAAAAACAATTATCAAAAAATGGAGATCAAATTGGTATATTAATTAAATCATCACAAAAAGAAACATTACAAAAGATATTAAAAATATTAAGAGATAGAATTAGAAGTATTCAACATAATTTTCCACCATCAACATTATTACGTGTTAATTCACCAGAAACTTATTTATTGGGATTAGGTGAAAAACAAATTGGTATTGCAGATGGATTCATTGAAATTTATAAAGCACAATCATCATATAGAAATCATAAACCATCAACAGAAGTAATTAGATTAGTTGAAAAGTATGTATCAGATTGTGTAACTGATTTTGATTTATCAAAATGTCCAGGACTTGAAGGTAAATCAGAATTAAATTTTCCAATTGAAATTGTAATATTATCATTAAATTATAATTGTTATTTTCAATCAATTATATTAAATGGTAATAGTGGTAATGGTGATAATATTAGTAGTGGTAATCAAAAAAATGTAATTCATTCAATTGGTGAAATGTTAAATACAAATTGTTTCATTAAAAAAATTTCAGTTTATGGTATGAAAGATGAAGATCAAACATTACTTTCAATTGGTCAATCATTATCTGCAAATACATTTAATAATTTATCAGTATTAGATTTACATTCAAATCAATATAATTTAAATTCATTTCAAGTATTTTGTGATGGATTAGAATCAATGACACATCCATTACGTTATTTAAATCTTTCAGATTGTAATTTAAATCCACGTTCAATTGAATTATTATTTCAAGCATTAACTAGAAATACACGTATGTCAAGTTCAATTGAATATTTAAATTTATCAAATTGTAAATTTGATGAAATTGGTTCAAATTCATTTTGTTTATGGATAGCAAAAATTAAACAAGATTATTCATTAAAATTTTTGTATCTTTCAAATTGTAGTTTAAATTTAGTTACAATGGGATCACAAATTAGAAATTTAACAATGTTAAGATTATTGGATATTTCAAATAATAGATTTGATCGTTCAGAAATTGAAGAATTAATTGGATTCATTAAAAATTCAAAAGCATTAGAATCATTAAATATTTCAAATTGTAATATAAATCATGATTATTTCTTATACGTTACAAATACATTCAACAAAAATCAATTCCTTAGTAAATATGATTTAAATGTTAGTGGTAATCAAATTTCAAAATCACCAAATATATTCATATCAGCAATTGAATTTCTTACAAATATAAATTGTTTAAATTTATCACAAATTTCAATTTCATATAAATCATTAATTAGAGTATTAGATTCAATTAGATTATATTGTAAAAATATTTCATCATTATTATTAGATAGTTGTTTTCAAACTGGTCATGATAAAGAAGATGGTATGGGATTCATTAGTGAATTAAAACAACTACTAAATGAAACACCATCATTAAAACAATTATCAATTTCAGGTGATCATTCAAATTATTTATCAACTCGTTTAATGATACCATTTTTAGAATATTTAGCAAAAGATAATGCAACATTGGAACAATTAAATATTTCATATTCACATTTAGGGGATCAAGTTACACCATATTTAGCAAATTTATTTGAATATAATTCAACATTGAAAAGTATTTTATTGGATAGAAATGGTTTCACCATAAATACATTTCAAACATTATTATTATCACTTCAAAATAATCATTCATTGGTTCATTTACCATTTCCAAATTATGATTTCGAAAAAATATTAATATCATTATCAACTCCAATTAAAAAATCATTACTTTTCAATTTAATGTATAGAATTCAAACTATATTAGAAGAAAATGGTGGTTGGCGTACACCTGATCCACATTATTATCCAACTCCAAATAACAATAGTACTAGTAATGGTCAACAACAACAACAACAACAACAACAACAATTAACAATATCAGCTCCTTCTTCACCATCTTCACAATTACAATTACAACAACCACAACAATATCAATATGCTGCAATTGAAGCAAGTAAAAGTAAAGGATCACAATTTCAACATCTTGATCAATTAGCATTACCTCCACCACCAACAGATTATACAAGTTCAGTTGAAGCAAATTATAATAATAATTATTACTATGATCAAAATTATAATAATGATGATTATGAATATTATAGTAATGGTGGTGGTAGAAGTGGTAGTATATCAAATAATAAAAATAGAGCAACATTATCTCCAACATTTAGAGCTGGTGGTACAAATAATAATTATAAACAACAACAACAAAATCAACCATTAGAATTAACAGATTCATTTGTAAATTCAATTGATCATTTAAATGATGATGAACTTGAATAATAATAATAATAATAATAATAATAATAATAATAATAATAAAAAAATAAAAAAAAAATAAAAAATAAAAAATAAAAACAATAATATTATAAAATATCAATCACCAATCTTAACAATTTTTTCAGTGAAAGATACTTTATGTCGTTTTTTGATTTCCCAATAGCAATAAAAAATTAAAAAAATTTTAATTTTTAAATTTCGTTTGAAATTTTAGAAAAAAAAATATTTTTTTTATCTTCAATTGTGTGATTAATTTTTATTGTAATTTTTTTTCTTTTTTTAATTAAATATTAAAAATACATAAAATACCCCACCACACACTCTTTTTAAAATTTATTTTTTTCTATTAAATCATTACAACAACAACAACAACAACATCAACCCTATAACACAAACATACAATAATAATAATAATGAAATTTCGGAATATTATATGCCTAATAGTTTTATTTATATGTAATTTAAACTTTATTAAGTCGATACCATTGAATAATGGAAAGTTTTGGTAAGTGTTTTTATGTCATATATTATGAACCCCACAAGTGTTCAACACATAGCTAATTATCAATCATTATAAATAAAAATAGGCATATTACAGATACACATTATGATTTTTCATATGTTACAGGTGGAGATACATCAAAGAATTGTAGAGAAGTTACATATAAAAGTAAATATGAAGGTGAGGGCGCATCTTCAATAGGGAGTTATAAATGTGATACCTCATTTCAACTTTTAGAATCTGTATTTGAATTTATGGTAAAGACACAACCTAATCCCGATTTCATAATTTGGACTGGTGATGGTATGTAGAAAAACCTTTGTTATACCAAAGGATATGAAATACACAGTTTTACTAACATAATGTTAATGATAGATGTACCACATTTAGAGAATAGTCAATTAAATCAATCATTAATATTACTTTCAATTTCAAATATGACATCATTAATTCAATATTATTTCCCAAATGTACCTGTTTATCCAAGTATTGGTAGTATGTATTTCAACTAGTTAGTAATATTAAAAGTTGTATTATTAGTTATATACTAAGATTTCGAAAATTGTACAGATCATGATTCATATCCACAACATCAAATTGGAGTAGGTCCAAATTGGTTATTTAATTCAGTTTCAACAATGTGGGCACCATTCCTTTCAAATGAATCAATTGAAACATTTAAAATTGGTGGTTATTATACTGAATTAGTATCAGAAGGTTTTAGAATTATATCTGTAAACACTGTATTTTATTACAGTGAAAATAAACAATGTTTAAATATGACTGATCCTGCTGGTCAATTAGCTTGGTTAAATTCAACATTGGCAAATGCATCTTCAAATGGTGAAAAAGTTTGGATCATTGGTCAGTATGTATCATCAATTTTTATGTTATATATATATACAACAATATGTTGAGTTGTATCAAATACACATGTATATACTAATATATGATATCATTATCACCATTACACACACAGTGTACCACCAGGTTATAATGAAAAATATGATATTTTTAATTTTCATAAACAATTTAACGATGCATATTTATTCTCATTTTCAGAGTATGCAAATATAATTGAAATGCATATATATGGTCATGAACATACAGATGCATTTAGATTATTTTATAGTGATACAGATTTATCAGGATCAGAACCAACAGGTGT
This sequence comes from Dictyostelium capitatum, assembly GCA_015252635.1. Taxonomy (NCBI): domain Eukaryota; phylum Evosea; class Eumycetozoa; order Dictyosteliales; family Dictyosteliaceae; genus Dictyostelium; species Dictyostelium capitatum. Next base: position 22,883 of record JACAFY010009337.1, read on the forward strand.
TATGTTTTTAAGTCCAAGTTTAACACCTTGGATGTCACAATATTTACCAACGTTACCAAATAATCCAGGTATAAGAATGTATCATTATAATACAACTGATTTCTCATTGAAAGATTATGATCAATATTGGACAAATTTAACCGATAATATTAAAACAAATTCAATAAATTGGGAATTGGAATACACTGCAACTCAATTTTATAATATTGAAAATTTAAGTGCTATGTCAATGTATGAAGCATATTTAGTACTTCAAGCTGTACCAGAACAATTAACGAAATATTATTTCTATAATAGTGTTAGTTATCCAATTAAAGGTTGTGATGAAATCTGTAAAAGAATTCAATTATGTTCAATTGGTCACGCTACATCAAATGGTTTTTCATTTTGTTTAATAAATTTACATCAATTAACTATTAATTGATTATTAATTATAAATAAAAATAGTATATATATATATATATATATAAACATTTAAAATTAAATTAATTTTATTTGTTATTTACCCATCTATCTCTTTGTCACTTTTTTTTTCAAAACTTTTTTTTTTTTTTTTTTTTTTTTTTTTTTAAAGTTTTTTTTTTTTTTTTTTTTTTTTTTTTTTTTTTTTTTTTTTTTTTTTTTTTAAATTAATTTTTTTTTTTTTTTTTTTTTTTTTTTCCAACTTCTTTTTTTTTTGTTTTTATTAAACGTTAGTAGATCGAATTTGGAATTAAAAATCATAATTGTGCGAATAAATAAATTCAAATAATCAATAGTGTGTTATTATTTATTTAATATCACGTAATATTAATAATAATTAAATTTTAGAATAATTTAATGTTTACTTCAATTAATTTTATATTTTTTTTTTTTTATTATTATTTACAAAATACGATCAGAAGAAGCAAATATAATCCAAACTATTGCACCAGATAAATATAAACCACCAGAAATTGAAAATATTGGTAACCAATTATAATTAAATGCTTCTAATAAAACACCAGCTAATAATGGACCAAGAATACCAGGAATTGTTGAAACGAAATTACCAATTCCCATTGTAACACCTGCATATTTTGGTGATAAATCTAATGTAACAATTTGTGGACCTGCTGCAGCAAAACCATTTGAACAAATTACAATTGTAAGGAATACAATTTTTAATCTATTTGAAATTGGACAAAATGCAGTTAAAAATAAAAATACACCTGGAATTGCAGTGGTAAGGAAACCTAATAATTTACGAACATAAATCTTTTTTACACCTTTTCCCAATGCATAATCTGCAATTTTACCACTTATAATTGAAATGAAAAATGTAATTATATATGGTAATGCATTAAAAAATGAAAATTCAATACCAACTGGAATACCACCTTCAGTTTGTAACCATGTTGGAAACCACATTAATAATAGATAAAATCCCCACGATGATGCAAGATTAAAATATAAAAGTGTTAACATTGCTCTTGATGTTAATAATATTTTTACAACTTGATAATATGGTAAATCTAATTCCTTATTAATTATAAGTGTAGTATCACCTTCATTTGTTTCAATAAACTTTTCTTCATATGATCTACTATTAATTGTTCTTTCACCAGATGGTATTAATGATTGTCTTTCAGTTGCAGCTTTAAATTCTTCTTCAGTTTCATTTATAAATGCTAATTCATTTGGATGAATACCCATTATAACATCTTTTGGATTATCTTTAATGAAAATTGCCCATAATATTGTCCATAAAAATCCAACACCTCCAAATATATAAAATGATTTTTCCCATGATAAATATTTTAAAATTAATGGTGCTAAAAACTAATTATCAATAATTTTCAATATTAATAAATTGGTATATAATTATTGTTGTTTTAAAATATTAAGAATACTTTACATCAACTATAATTGTACCTATATAAATACCACTCCAAGTTAATGAACTTAATGTTGAAGTTTCTGATACTGGATACCATTTACTAAATAACCAATTTAAAGTTGGAAATGTTATGCCTTGTGTTACACCTGTAATTATTCTTACAATTACTACTAATGCTTTATTTGATGATACAATTGGTATAAATAATGTTGATGCAATTGATAATGTTAATCCAACTAATAATGTTCTTTTACCTCCAAATTTATCACATACTAAATATAATATTAGTATTATTTGATATACATATTTTTTTACTATTTTTACTATTTTATTGTTTGTTGTAATACATACAAGGTTGTGCAACTAATTGAGTTGATAAATAACCCATAAAAAATGAAGATAATAATACTCCTTTAAATGAACCTGACCAACCAAATTGTACTTCCATATCAATAATAGCAGTACTAATTAATACCCTTACAATATATGCAATAGTAAGTCCAAAAAAACCAATACCAACTAATAAATACCTTCTTGGGAAATACCATTTAGGTGTTGGAAACCTATCATTCTTATTATTATTATAATCATTTAAATGACTTTCATCATAACTATTAAAACCCATGTAATATTCCAAATTTATTTATATAAAAAAAGTACTCTTAATTATTAATAAAATAAAATTATTTTTAAACTGATTGGTATTTTTATGAAATCATTAATTTAGATATTAAATAAGATATTTTTTTTTTTTTTGAAAAGTTTCATTACAAATCAGCAGATTATATTTTTGAATAAAAAGATTAAAATTTTCATGTTTAGAAAAAAAAAATAATCTATTTTTTCAAATGGAAGCATTTAGAATTTGCTTGTAGATGTATATTCTTAATGAAATAAACTATTTTATCTTTAATTAATTTTACAAAAAAAGTATAATTTTATATTTATTTTATTGTTATTATTATTATTATTTACAAAACACGATCAGAAGAAGCAAATATAATCCAAACTATAGCACCAGATAAATAAAAAGCACCAGAAATTGAAAATATTTGCATCCAACTACCATTGAATGCTTGTAATAAAACACCAGCTAATAATGGACCAAGAATACCAGGAATTGTTGAAACGAAATTACCAATTCCCATTGTAACACCTGCATATTTTGGTGATAAATCTAATGTTACCATTTGTGACCCAGATGCAGAGAAACCATTTGAACAAATTACAATTGTAAGGAATACAATTTTTAATTTATTTGAAATTGGACAAAATGCAGTTAAAAATAAAAATACACCTGGAATTGCAGATGAAAGGAAACCTAATAATTTACGAACGTATATCTTTTTTACACCTTTTCCCAATGCATAATCTGCAATTTTACCAGTAGTATTTGAAATGAAAAGTGAAATTATATATGGTAATGCATTAAAAAATGAAAATTCAATACCAACTGGAATACCACCTTCAGTTTGTAACCATGTTGGAAACCACATTAATAATAGATAAAATCCCCACGATGATACAAGATTAAAATATAAAAGTGTTAACATTGCTCTTGATGATAATAATATTTTTACAACTTGATAATATGGTAAATCTAATTCCTTATTAATTATTAATATATTACCAGCATTATTTCCAACTAATTTTTCATCTGCTCCATCATATGATCCAATACCAGCTAAATAACCATCACCACTACTATTATTAATAGTACCATAACTATTAATTGCTCTTTCACCAGATGGTATTAATGATTGTCTTTCAGTTGCAGCTTTAAATTCTTCTTCAGTTTCATTTATAAATGCTAATTCATTTGGATGAATACCCAT
>JACAFY010009436.1:0-26545 GCA_015252635.1 Dictyostelium capitatum
ATAATTAATTTAAAATTAAAAATTTTTTAAATATTTAATTTAAATTTTTTTTTTTTTTAAATTTTTTTTAATTTCATTTTTTTTTTTTATTAATTAAATTATTTTTTTTTTAATTAAAAAATTGATTAGGTAAATTGGAAATGTATTAATATTTGAATATATTATACAAACTGATTGTCAATGGTTATGATTAACATGTTTTTTTAGTTTTTGAAAAAAATTAAAAAAACAAAGTTTGACTTAATTTTCAACACTTATTTTTTTGAGAAATTTCAAATTATAAATTTAGGTTAAAATTTAAATTTTTATTTTTATTAAGTTTTATATAAAAAGTTTGATTTGAATTTGAATATTTTAAAATAATAAATTATAATTAACTAAATCACCATCAGGTACTAATGGATACCGAATCATTAATAATGAAAGAATTGGTAAGTCTTTTAACCTATGTTTTGTATTTACAATTGAATTATAAACAGGAATTGAAAGACCAACATCATTTACATTTGATATAGTTTTAAGAATGGGTTCAATTTGTTCATTTGTAATTATTATTTTTTGGTCTAAAATTACAGATAGAAAATGTGAATTATCGTCCATTCTAAATGTTCCATCTTGGGAATTGATTAATGGAACTATTACATTGAGATACGTACAACGGATAATTCTAATTATTTCTTTTGAAATACAGTGTACCACATCACGAAATATACAATGATAATTCACAGGATCTTGATCATATGAAGTATGATTACGTAATTCTTCAATTTTAAAGCAATTTTCATTTAAATAAAGTATGGTTTCAAGGTTGGTATTATTAATTATATCTATTTTTGTAATTAATGTTTGAATGGTTTCTTTGAAAAAATGTTCAACAGGACCACGGTATTGATCACTGGTATCATTTGTCAAAAGTTTTAAATCTTTATATAATTGTGAAGATTTGATGATTTCTTCTCTTTCTTTTTCTCTTTCCTTTCTTTCCTTTCTTTTTTTTCTTTTGGTTTCTTTTTTTAATACTTTTGACACACTAATTACTTGTTCATCACCATCGTATTTAGTATTAAATTTAAATTTGACTGATTTTGATTTTGATATTTGTTTTTTTGGTGGTGATAATGGAGGATCAATAACTTCATCTAAAATCATGTCTACTGGTTCATCTTTTTCATCTTTAATTATTTCATTTCTTTCTTCTCTTTCTATTATTCTCAATCTTGTTCTTACTCGTAATTCTTTTTTCTTTGTTTTGATTTGTTTTGATAATGAACCAAATACTGGTTGTTGATATGAATGAGAAGATATTGTTGGCGCTGGTAATGATCTAGATTTTAATTTCGATTTTGATTTTGATGATTTCTGAATTTCAAATTCACTTGTCCTACCAATTAATAAATTAGTGTCAACTGTAGTTGTTGTACCTGCTTGAGCACTATTGTTTCCATTTTCTAAATTTTTGAATGTAACTGAAAAATAGTACAATGAGGTCACATCTCTTGGAATGAATAATTTGGGTACGATTGGTGTTTTAAATAATGTTTTTGGCTCTAATACGTTTGGTTTTTTAAATGGTGGATTACCATTTGGCTTATTAATAACATTTGATATAATTTGTCTAATTTGTTTATCTTTTTGATAAACTGTTGATGGTACCTCACTTGATCTTTTCTTGATTATTTCATATAAATAAGAATTTATCATTGATTTAGTAGCTGGTTTATATCCTATTGACGAATTAGTTAGTATTTGAACTGGTGGTGGTACTGTATTATTTTCCAAATTTGCAGAATTGGGAATTGGTTTAAAATTCCAAGATGGATTTGAACCATTAATATTTGACTTTACATTTTTTTGTTGTGGTGCTGTTAATAATAAGAGCGGTTGTGATGAAGGAAACGTTGTTTTAATAAAAATTGATTGTTGTGGAAGTATTGATGTTGGTGATGTTGATAGTAATACTGATAATGATCTAATAACTGCTAATTCAGCTTTTTGTTGTGCTGATGCTGGTAATAAAAGTAGTAATGGTGATTTAAAAATTGATTTTACTTTTTGTTGAAATTCTGTTGATTGTGTTGGTGCAGTTAATAGGAGTTGTTGTGATAAAGAAGTTGATGGTAGTGTTGATGATAAAAGAAATACAAAAAAATTAAAAATTGATTTTATTTGTTGTGGAGGTGCTGATAGTAATAAATTAATATCAATTGATATTATTTTTTGTTGAACAGGTGAAGATATTGTTATTACTAATAATTGAGGTGGTGATTTAACAATTGAATTTATTTTTTGTTGAGTTGGTGATGATGGTACTGTTAAAAATAGTTGAAGTTCTGATAATTGTAATTTAATACCAGTTCCAGATTTTATTATTTGTTGAACTGATAACTTTGTTGTTAATAATTGAGGTGATGATTTAATAATAGATTTTACTCTTTGTTGAATTGGTGAAGGAAAATTTGATTTATTTTTTTGTTGTGAAAATGTTGATGTTGATAATAATTGGGAAAATTTTGTTAATCTAATTGGTACTGTTTTTTGAACTGGTGATTGTGTTTTTATTAATAATTGACTTGATGATTTTATTTTTTGTTTAACTGGTTTTGGTGTTGGAGCTGGCAAATGTTCTGTTTCATCTGTTGATGCTAATATGCCATCCTTTTTATTTTCCAAACCACCAGCAGATGAACCGACAATAAGGCCAAATAAATTATCATTAATTAATTCCAGTGCACCTCTAATACCATATGACATTGAATCACATAACCTTTCAAAAACTCCTGGTCCTTTAGCATCTGCATCTGTGCAAACATGTTTTGGTGGTACTTTATCTCTAATACCATTGTATTCATTTTGTTTATTTGCGAAAATGAAATTTCTGAAATTTCTATAATTTTCTGTAATTAATGAATCCCACAAACTTTGAACACCTGAACATGCATCCATATCGAGTTGGTTTTGTGGTGGTGTATGTATAACATGTTTTTTGGCAAAAACATTCATACATGTAGATAATAATTGTTTTGATTTGTTATAACTAGTTTGCATGAAAGCAAATAAACTATAAAATAATAAAAGTGTATGAAACATGATGTAAAAGTGTGACATAATCATGAAAATACAATTGTTGGTATATAATAATAGATATATTATAAAATAAAAAAATAAAATGTTGTATCTAATATATTGTAAATTGGTGTATGTGATGTACACAAATAAATATGGGGGTGTATAAATAAATAAATACAAATATATTAATATAATAACATAAATATTATATGATACTATAAAAAAAAAAAAAAAATTTACTAAATGGAGCGTTTTGTTAATTAAATTTAATATGAGATAGTGGTGTGTGTTTGTAATGATTGCATGCTATCATAAAATTTCATATTTTTTTTTACATAAAAAAATAAATTTTTTGAGATTTCTTATTTTTAAATTAAAATATTTATTATATCTATTATAAATGTTAACATCTAATACTATTTTAAAAAATTCGAAATGTATTGATCTATAAAAATATATTTTTTTTTTTTTCTTTTTTTTTCCAAACTATCATTTTTTTTTATTTTTTTACTACGAAAATAAATTAGAATTAGATTTATTCTTTTAATCTAATTTAATTGATTTATTATATCAATAAAAAAAAAAATCAATAAAAAAAACTGATTAAAAAAAACTATAAAAATTAAATAACTTAAGTTATTAATTGCAATTAATAATCTCAATTAATTTTTTAGTAATGCCCTGAATAAATTTTATTCTTTAATAAAAGAAATGGGTTTAAAAATTAAATAGTTAATTAAATTAAAAATGATAAATTAGTTTATTGGATCATCTTTTTTGAGAAAACGATTAATATTATTTCAATTTAAAAATTCTATTATATTCCTATTTATTGATGTGATAATGACCTCTTTCGATGATGAAATTAACTCCAATTCATATCCACTGAAGCACCTACAAATTGAATGATTCGAAAAGTTCGTAAATTAAAAAATTTTGCCTCAGGCCGGGGTCGAACCAGCGACCTTAAGATCTTCAGTCTCACGCTCGTACCAACTGAGCTACTAAGGCAGATTATATGATTTGAATCAATTTAGATCGGATAACCTTTTATTTAAAAAATTTTATTTTATTTTTTAGTCAAAAAAGTTTTTTAATTAAAATTTGAAATAAATAATTATAAATTTTTATTATTTTTATATTCCTGTTGTGAATTCTTTTGAAAATGTAATCGTTTAATTTTATTTATTCCAAAACATAAAATCATTTAATACTGCGCTTTTACTTTTACCCTTTTGTGGTTTTTTAGGTGTACTTGTTGATGTTGTTGCTGTTGTTGTTTTTTGTTTTTTTGTAACATGTGATATTTCGATTACGTCATTATCTTCCATCTTGATATTGTTATCTATTTCTGTTGTGGCTACATTTGGTGTGGGTGTTGTTATATTGTTATTATTGTTATTATTATTATTATTGTTGATTATCTCATTTTCATTACTGATATTATTATTGTTATTATTTGATATAAAATCTTTTCTGATTATTGTATTTTTGTTTAAATTTGGATAAAGTGATTTTAAAGAAATCAATAAAGAATCACAAGTTAATGATGGATCGGTTGTTGTATTATCAATTGATACAACTTCAACAAAATTACCATGATCAAAATTATCATCTAAATCATCTGGTAAATCAAAACTTGATGAATTTTGATCATTTGGTGGTGGCAATACACCAATTGGTGATGATATCCATTGTTTTTGAAATTTCCAAATTGATGTTGATGAAGTTGTTGTTGTTGTGGTAGTAGTTGTATTACCACTATTACTATTATTTTCACTATTTTTTAAAGTTGATAAAACTTGGTCAACTGAATAATTAACTTGTTCTTCTTCAACTACTGTTGTACCACTTGTTGTTATATCTGTTGTTGACATTTGTATATCTGTATTATTTGAATCTGTTGCTAGTGCTGTTGTTGTTGTTGTTGTTGTTGTTGTAGTTGATGATTGATTTTTCTTTGATTTTGATTGATTATCATTTAAATCTTTTTTCATTAAAACATTTAAAATCTTTTGACAATATTTTGAATGTATATTTTCAATACACTTTTCTAACATCCATCTATATGGTAATTCAATTTTATAATTTACTAAACCTTGTTGTTGTTTAACTGCTGAAATTTTGAATTGTTCAATAAAGTATAATACCCAATGAGTCATTAAAACAGTTTTAGTTTCTTCTTCTTTTGTCATATTAATTCCATTATAAATTATATCTGTTTCATCATTCATTTGTTGTTGTTGTTGTTGTTGATGTTGTTGTGATTGTTTATCTTTTTGTTGTTGCCTTTTTAATTTTTGTGATTTTTTTGAAAGTGGAGGAGGGAATTTAAATTTACAAATTCTATCAGTTGATAGATATAAAATGATAATTAAGAAATGTGGGTATTTCATATGAAGGAATTGTAATAATGGTTGATAAATTCTTTTTAATTGACCTGGTATATGACCATATGTTGATGCAGTTGAACTAAGATATTCATTTGTAACTAAATAATCTTCATCCAATAAAACTGGTACTAATATATTACCCAATATATCTGAACTTATATCATCAAATAATAATGATGATTCTTTAATAAATGAATTTAAGTTAATTTCATTTGTTTCATTATCACTATTACAACTATTATAATAATATGTATATGTATTAGTGGTGTTATATCATGATATATACAATATGTGTATATGTATATGTTACATATTACTATTATACATACTCGTATTTATTTTTATAATCATTTAAAAATAAACGAATTTTTTGAAAACTTGATTCTAATGTAGTTGATTGTGGTTTCCAATAATAATCATTTAACCAATCTAATGCAGTTTTTGAAACTGGTTTAAGTAATTGTAATGGTGGTAATTTACCATGACTTGATTCATGACGTATATCAACAAACATTGTTGGAAGGTTTAATTCATTTGCTTTTTTAAACATATTAATTTTATTTATTCTTAACATGTCTCTTGTTGAATCTATAAATCCATTAACCATACGTGAAATTGCCATTGATAAACCAAGTTCTAGTTCATTTTGTGATCTTTTATCAATGTTTAAATTCAGTTCAATAAAGTATCCTGTAACTTCAATTGAAATCGGTAATTTATTACGTGATCTCCATGCTGTTAATCTTTTGATACCATGTTGTTGTTCTTTTTCATCTTGACTATATAATTTTTGATAAATACATTTCCATTCATCCCAATCAAACCAAACTGTTGTTTTGTTATCTTTGATTGATGATAGATCCATATTAATATGAAAATAAAACTTTTAAAAAATTGAAAAAAAAAACGAGCAGATATTTATTTTTTTAAAAATTAATTTTCATCAATTTTTTTTTTTTTTTCTTACAATGAAATAGTTTTTGAATGTGTAGTCCCACCACTAACCATTCTTTTTTTTTTTTATTTCTTTTTTTTTTTTTGGATGTTTTTTCCTCCCACCTAGCATCTTGTTTTTTTATTTTTGAAAGTGTGATCAAATCACCAACCATTTTTTATTTTTGAAAGTGTTGTCTCACAACACTAACTTTTCTGTCGTTTTCGTTTCAAAAATCTTATTTTTTTATTCATAAAACACATCACACGAATAAATTTAAAAGTTATTGAAATATTTGTGTGAGTGTATTAGTTCATATTATGAAACTATTAAAAGTAATTAAAGAATGTGTATGTGTGTGTATGTGTTATTAACAGTATAACAATAAATTAACATTATTGATATTGAAATCATTAGTTATCACACACAAAATAAAATCATGTGTAATTAAATTGTATAAATTATGAAAACACCTTCACACACACATTCAACATATATCATGCAATCTAAAAACACTATTTTTTTAAAAACTATTTATGCATTACTAATACTCAATACATTTTTTTATTTGAAAATAGTTTAAAATGGTGTTCAAATATAATAATTCATATGTAATGATATTACTATTGTTAATTAGTATTTATTTCCAATCATTGGTAATTGGTCAATATTATCCAGATTTTGGTGTGCTCAATAGAGATCATAATGTTGATATACTTAATGGTAATCAATTAGTATACACTTTTAGAAATGGTAATGATTATATTACAAGATGGTCTTTATCAAGTATGGGTCAATATCCATCAGCAAATATTAAATTTGATTGTGAAAATTTTTCTACTGATATTGATAAAAAATGGAGATATTGCATATACACTACAACAAATCAATGGCTATACGTCGGTAGAATGTGTGCTTCAAATAAAAACCCTTTATATTTACAAATCTTACTCTTACCCAGATTTATTTATTCACACAAAAACAATAATAATAATAATAATAATAATAAAATTTATATAAATAACTTGAAAAAACCGTTAATAATTTGTCACATACATACAAAATTATAAAATTAAAAGTTATTTGCACGAAAAATCCAAAATAGTTTATTTCTTTAATTTCTCTATATTATTAATTGTTACCAATGATTATTATAAATTTTCAAATATTTAAATATATTTGTTTTAATTTCTATATTTTTCCAAACTGATTTAAATAAAATATCCATTTTCTATATATGTATAAATATAATTTGATAAAAAAAAAAAAACAATTCCCAAAAAAAATAAATTTATTTTAAAAAAATAAAAGAAATATAAAAAGAAAATTACAGGAAAAAAAAATTTTATATAAATTATTTATATAAAATTTTTAAAAAAACACAAATTTAAAAAAAACAAAATAAAAAAACCAAAAAAAAACTTTTTTTTTTTCAAAAAAACTAAAAAAAAAAAAAAAAAAAAAAAAAAAAAAAATCTAATCTTCACAGAATGGCTCTTCGTCGACGTACTGAATATTTACTTCAAATAAAAACCCTTATCATTTACAAATCTTACTCTTACCCAGATTTATTTATTCACACACAAAAACAATAATAATAATAAATTTTATATAAATAACTCGAAAAAACGGTTAATCATTTGTCACATACATACAAAATTATAAAATTATAAGTTGTTTGCACGTAAAATCCAACATAGTTTATAATTAAAAATTATAATAATAAATTAAAATAAAAAAAACGAATAGATATCAAAAACACACATAAGCAAATCATATATCTTGGCTTTTGGAAAAAAAAAAAAAAATTTTTTTAAAATTTTTTTTAAAAAAAAAAAAAAAAAAAAAAAAAAAAAAAAATATTGGTTGTCAACTTTCTATAAAAACATACGAGGTAACCAATAACATTGGATAAATCACACACACATTTTTTAATCATTTATTCATTCATACACATATTGTATATAGATATATATATATATCAACATACACACACACAATAAATAATTAATATATGTTTTAATTAAACAAGTTTTCAATTTCAAGAAAAAAAACAGATACGCAAACCTCGCATTCAATCAACCAGACTATTTGGATATTTTTATTTTTTTTTTATTTTTTTTTTTATTTTTTTTTTTTTTTTTAATTTTTCAACAATAGTCAACAACAATCAATATCAATATCTTTATAAATTAATAAGCAAATTTTTATACACATTATATTTAAAATTCTCGAATTTTACACAATATACACTTTATTTATTTTTTGCACATACGCATACGTAATAATACACATACTCAACTACATATATATAAATTCATTTACAATTATATACAGACACATATCCTCTCTCTCTCACATAAAAAAAAATAAAAATAAAAATTAATTATGTGTATAGAGTATAAAGAGAGAGATAGTGTAATAATAATAATAAATTAATCAAAATAATAATAATAATATCAAAAAAAAAAATTGTATCACTAAAAAAATAAAATAATTTATTGCAATCAAATATACAAATATTGAGTAGTATATATATAAACAACACACACAAACACACATACAACACATACACACACACACACAAACACACATATAAAACATCACCTATATAACCAAAATGAAATATCAATTATCAATTTTAGGTGATGAAAGTAGACTTGACCCGAGTACCTTTAATGCATTTACGGTAATTTATCATATTAATAATAATAATTCAATTGTTGTTATATAAAATAATCAACAAAATATTAATTTAAAATGTTCTATTACAGGTTTATATGGTTAATGTTACAAATCAAGTTACAAATAGACAATGGAATATATTTAGAAGGTATAGTCAATTTCATGAATTAGATTCAATTGTAAGTACACATAAATGGGTACATTAATCACATGACATCAATATCATATCAATTTTACTCATACATATTACTATTACACACACACACACACACACACATATATATATATTTAGATAAAGAATTCATTTCCAAAAATTAAATTACCAAAATTACCGAAAAAATATATATTTAAAAATAGTACAAATAGAGAATTGGTAGAAGAAAGAAAATTATTATTACAAAAATATTTAACAGATTTAGTTAAACATGAACAAATTGAAGAAAGTGATTGTTTAGTTGATTGGTTAGTACCACAAAATGAACCAGCATTCACATCATTAAGTAACCCTGATAAATGTGGATTTTTAATAAAGGAAGGTCATGTAATTAAAAGTTGGAAAAAAAGATACTTTGTATTAAAAGATGGATTAATGTACTATTTTAAACATCAATCTGATCAAGAACCAACTGGTATGATACCTGTTATTGGTAGTCAAATTAAAAGGATAGGTGAAACTGAAAGAAAATATTCATTTCAAATCATACCAAAAAATGAAACATTCTTTCCAATATTTTCAATTCAAGCACATGATGAACAAGATTGTAATGATTGGATATCAGCAATTGAATTAACACAACAAAGATACCAACAAGAAGAACACTATCAACAACAATATAGAAAACAAGAAGAAGATGAAAGACAAAAAAAGAATAATGGTGCTAGAATTAAAAAATCTGGTTCATTTGAATTTTCAACTATTACAAGTGCATCTGCTCCAACTTCACCAGTACAAAGTGCTTCAAGTGTACCATCACCATTTTTAAATAGTAGTAATAGTACTGGTAATCATCATAATAATCATCATCATCATCACCACCATAATGTTGGTGTTGATTCTGGTAGTGTAAATAGTAGCCATCAATTATTTAATAGTGCATCTAGTAGTGTTTCCAATTCTAGTCGTCGTCGTCCACCACAAAAATCAAAATCAGATTTAAATTTAGTTTCCAATTTATCAATTCAACATTCAAATATTCATATTGGTATTGATGAATCTGATGAACTTTATATTTTAAATAATTCAATTTCAAATGAAAGTTTATCAACACTTGATCAAGTTACATATACTCAACAACAACAGGCTAATAATAGTAACAGTAGTGGCGGTAGTAATATTAATAGTGGTACAAATGTACATAGTTTATTACCACCATCATTAAATCAAAGATTAATTAATAATTTACAATCACAATCATCAAGATCAAATAGTAATAGTAGTGGTAGTTCAAGTGGATCATCAAATAGTAATATTAGTAGTGGTAGTGGTATTAGTAGTGGTGGTGGTGGTGGTAATAAATCACCAAATAGTCATCATAAAAAAAGTAATAGTACATCATCAAATAATCCAAGTTATATTAGTCATTTACATTACCTTCAACAAACTACACCATCATTATCATCATCATCTTCCTCTTCCTCTTCATCAGCATCAGCATCATCACCTTCTTCATCACTTTTTACAACTATAAATCAATATTTTAATCCACTACCAAAATCAAATTCATCATCAAATTTATCATCACAATGTGTATCTGGTTCACCAATACCTTCACCAATTTTAAATAGTAATAACATTAATAACAGTAATAATTTAGATAATGGATCAAGTGTTAGTAATAATAATAGTTGTAATTCTACACCAAACTTGTTACCAAAAACAAACATTTCACCAATTCAAAATAGAGCAAGATCATCACCAAATACTCAATTACCATTACCAAATAATCTTTTAATACCAATTCCTCATTTTTCATTAAATGATGAAGATAATAATAATAATACAAATACAAATAATAATACAACTACAAATAATAATAATTTAAACACAACTACCACCATATCAAATGATACTGTAAATAATAATAATAACAATAATAATATAGAAACAATTTCAACCAATAATAATAATACATCAAAACCAATTGTAAAGATAATAGAATCAAAATCATCAAAGAAAAAAGATAAGAAAGAAAAGAAAGATAAAAAGAAATCAAAGAGTAGTATTTCATCAATTTCAGATTTTATAAAGAATAAAAAACAAGATGATAAGAAATCAACAGCTACAGATGAAAATACAACAAATGGTGGTACAAGTGGAGTTATTACAAATTATCCACTTAAAAAGAGTAATAGTGGTAGTTTAAGATCAAGAGCATTAACATTACCAGTTAAACCAAATGATTCAATTTTAGGTACAACTCCACATCATAATCATGGTGGTGGTAAAGGTGTTGTTGAAAAGTCAAATCATCACAATCAAGAAAATTCAATAAATATAATCAGAGAGAAATTCATATCAAAAACAACTAGATTCTCATCAGATGGTAGACCAAGATTTGATATTAATCAAAAATTAGTATCAACTAAATTAAGTGTAGATAGAAAAATTAAAAATTTTATTGAAGTTGTAATTGATGGTTTCGATTATGATCCAATTAATAATATTCAACAAAAACAACATACCAAATTAATTGCAAGTGAAATTAAGAAATTGGCAAATCGTGTTATCAACATGAGTGTTTATGAACAAAGAGAACAAAATACTCAAATTGTACAATCAATTCAAACTTTATTTGCTACTGCTATTTCAAATAAAGAAATGACTTCATTGGTTTCAAAATTCTTATTCATATTTTCTGAATTTTCAAGAGTTGTAGATGTATTAAATCCAGTTGAAAAAAATTTAAATAATATTGGTTTTATTCAACAACAGCAACAGTCACAACAATCAAATAATAATAATAATGTACAATTACAACAACAACAACAACAACAATCACCAATTAATCCATTATCATTTAGTAGTAATGGTATAATGGTACAACAAAAAAGATTATCAAGAAGTTTACAAAATTTTAGTGATTTAAATTTAAATCATTTTTCATCATCTTATCAAGAACCATTAGTTTATTCAACAAGTTTTAATCAGTATAATCAACATGTTCCACATCATCATGGTAGTAGTAGTAATAGTGGTATTAATACACCAACAACAAGTGGTAGTTGTACACCAATTCAATCAACTTGTTCAACAGTTAGTAGTTTTAATGATACTCAAGGTACAAATCAATTATTATTATTATCTTCATCTTTATCAAATTTAACAAGTAGTAGTGATAGTAGTAACAATGGTGGTAATAATAGTGGTACAATCATTAATGGTACAAGTCCAATATTTCCAAGAAATGAATTAAAAGATTCAAGTTCTTCAATTTATGAACCACCAATTTCACCTGTATTACCATCATCACAACAACAACAACCAATATCAACATTAATTATTGATAAACAATTATCACCAACATCATCATCATCATCATCATCATCACAACATTCATCATTAAATATATCAACATCACCAATTATTGAAAAGAAATCAATTTTAACAGATTTATTAAAAGAAAATTATCAAAAAGAAGAATTACAACAACAACAATTAGCATTGAAAAGATTACAATATCAAAATCAACATGTACAACCACAATCAATAGAACAACAACAACCAGAGAAATCATTTGTTTGTAGAATTTGTGAAGATATTTATACACAAAGTCAATTAGCAAAACATACACCATTTTGTGCACTTACAAATAAACATGATTTCAAACATGGATCACATGATGAACGTTTATTCTCAATTTTAAATTTAACAAAAGGTATATTATGTGCAAGTTTTGCATCACCAACTAAAGAACGTGATTCATATTTTATTGATGATGAAATAATTGGTGAATTGGATCATTTATTTGATCAACTTGTAAATATTCCATATGGTCCAATTGAATCACCAAAACAATGTCAAGATATTTGTGATCGTGTTCAATTAATATTAGATCGTAATTCAACTGATATGGCATTAGTTACATTTGGTAAAAGAATAATTAAAATTATTGAAGAAAAGAAAGCAACTTATGTACAATATTCAAATTTTCAAACTGCTCAATTCACTTCACAAAATAATGGTTCAGGTAAAGATGGAAAAGGTAAAAAGTGGTCAATGTGGGGTATTATTCCATTCATTAAAGAATTTTCATCATCATCTTCATCATCATCATCATCTTCAAATGGTGGTCATGGTCATCATGGTAATCAACAAATTCCATCACCTGTATTAAGTCCACCACCACCACCACCAAATACAACATTAATTAATAATGCAAATGGTAAATCATCAACAAGTGGTGGTAGTACTGCAAGTAGTTTATCAATTGCAGATTTTGAAATTATTAAACCAATTTCACGTGGTGCATTTGGTAGAGTATATTTAGCACAAAAAAAGAAAACGGGTGATTTATATGCAATTAAAGTGTTAAAGAAATTAGATACAATTCGTAAAAATATGGTTAATCATGTATTGGTTGAACGTAATATATTGGCAATGGTTCAAAATGAATTTGTAGTTAAACTATTTTATGCATTTCAATCAACTGATAAATTATATTTAGTTATGGAATATTTAATTGGTGGTGATTGTGCTTCGTTATTACGTGCATTAGGTTGTTTTGAAGAATCAATGGCTAAACATTACATTGCTGAAACTGTATTATGTCTTGAATATTTACATAAATCTTCAATTGTTCACAGAGATTTAAAACCTGATAATATGTTAATTGATGCATTAGGTCATATTAAATTAACAGATTTTGGTCTTTCAAAAATTGGTATAATTGATGATAAGAAAATGGAAAATGATGATAGTAGTAATCACAATCAACAACAACATAATACAAGTTATTGTGATGGTGATACAAGTGTTAATACTTCAAATACAACATTAAATTCATCACAATCAAATATTATTTTATCACCAAATAGTAATATTAATGGATATCCACAAAGAAAGAGTACATTGAAAACACCATTAAAGAAACCAGTTAAAAAGATAGTGGGTACACCAGATTATTTAAGTCCTGAAATATTGCTTGGTACTGGTCATGGTACACCAGTAGATTGGTGGGCATTAGGTATTATATTATATGAATTTTTAACTGGATCACCACCATTTAATGATGATACACCAGAATTAATATTTCAACATATACTTCATCGTGATAGAGAAATGGAATGGCCTGAAGAGATATCACCAGAAGCAAAAGATTTAATACTTCGTTTACTTAATCCTGATCCTTCAAAACGTATTGGTGCAAATGGTGCAGATGAAATTAAAAAACATCCATTCTTTAATAATGTAAATTGGGATACTCTCATTGATCAACCAATGGATAATATATTTTTACCAAAACCTGAAAGTAATTATGATACTGATTATTTCTGGGATAGACAATCAATGTATGATGATGAAACAGATGATGATTTCTTAATTTCAAATAGTAGAAATGGTGCTAATAATGGTAGTAATGGTAATATTGTAAATAATAGTAATGGAAGTAATAATAGTAGTTTAAATAGTAATAATAATAATAGTATAAATAGTGGTGTAAATAGTAATAGTAACAATAATAATAATAATAATAATGGTAATAATAATAACAATAGTAGTGGTAATAATAACAATTCAATTAATGGTCAATCTCAAAATAAATCACAACAACAACCATCGTCACAACAACAACCATCTTCACATCAACCATCAAGTTTAACTCAAAGTGGTGGTAGACCAATTAAAAGTAATGATCAATCTAAAAATACAAAATCATCATTGGAATCATCAGCTGAAGATATTGAAAAAGATCCAATCACATTTGGTAATTTCTCATTCACAAATATTAATCATTTAAAAGATATGAATAACTTTTTCTTAAAAAATAAATCTTGATCTCAATTTGCAATTCCTTCTTTTGCATTTTGATATGGTCAAAAAAAAAAAAAAGAATAAAAAAAAAAAAAAACAACTTAAAAAATTGTTTTTTTAATAATCTATTTTCTTTTTGTAAATTTACAATTTCTTGTGTATATTTATTTATTTATTTGTTTTTTATTCTTAATTTTAAATATTTTTTTGATTGAATAATAAATATTTATCATCATGTCAATTTAAAATCAAAATTGTAAATTCGGTGTAAATATCAAGATAGACAAATTACAACATGAAGATAGTAAATGTAAATATTCATCAATAACATGTAAACATTATAAAAGAGATGATAGAGAGAAATAATAATTATATAATATTAAATAATGTAACCGACATATTTTCACAAATTTCCTTTTTGGAAAATTTTTGAAAAATTATTTTTTTGTAAAAAAAAAAATTTTGTGAAAAAAATTAATTTTTTATAAAACTTTTAACTCATACACATCCGTGTGTGCACACATATAAATATAAAATATTCACTGTATATAAATTTAGTAAATTCTTAGAACAACAAGAGCTACCAAGAAGAACAACAGGTGCACTAGCTCCAAAACAAGTAAGTATTTTTAATTTATATAACCTTTATTAAATAATTAAAAATAATATTTAGAATTGTAGAAAAATAATGTAGTATTTTATCAAACTGATATAAATACTTTTATTACAACAAATTATTCAGAAAATAGTTCAGATGAATCAGATGAATCAAATGATTCAAATAATTCTGATATTGAAGAAGAAGAAGAAGAAGAAGAAGAAGAAGAAGAAGAAGAAGAAGAAACAACAAAACAAACAAATGGAAATGTTAATCAACAATAAGAAAGAGAACAACAATCAAACCAAAGAAACCAGAAAATAATGTATTGTTTTTTAAAGTTTGGAAAAACAAGGTATGTATGCATTTATATCATTGATATTATATTTATATAGTATTGATAATTAATATTAACATATGTTATTATTATCATAAAACAAACAATATAGGTATTATTTGATGCAATTTATAGTAGAGCAAGATTAATAACACACATAAGAAGAAATGATACAAAATTTACAGTTAAAGAATTACAAGATTATGACCATAGAAGTTATTTAAAAAAGATTATATTATCAAATGATAAAGATAATGTTCCTGATCTTAGTGATCCATTATCATTACCAACTCCATTACCATTACCACCAGGATTATTACCAGCTACAACAGAATTCTTAGAATTAAATAAATATTGTGTAATCAATCAAGGTGATATACCAGATGGTGTTTTAAATATTAGATTTGGTAAAGCATTTAGAAATATTAATTTTATCCACATCCCAAAATCAGTTACAAAGTTACAATTTTCCTCATTGACTAGTGTTGCAATTCCAGAAGGTGGTATTGGTTTAGAAACATATAATAATTTGATAGTTTTGACCATTGATGTTGGTTCGTTACATTTATTACAATATTTACATAGATTTCCAAAATTAAGAATACTTTGCATTAATGGAAGTGACGGTAGAGATTTAGTTATTTCAGAAGGTATTAGAAAACTCATTTTTGGAAGTGAATTCAACTCAAAATTGCCAAATGTATATCCTCAATATTTAAGAAGCTTCCAAATTGGTATTGGTTTTAGAAAAGTACATACGTTCAGTTTACAATCATTGCCACCAAATATTGAAGAAATATTAATCAAAGCATATCATATTCATTCAAGATTTGATGATTTCAGCATTTTCAAGAAATTAAGATTGCTTCATTATTTTTCAGTTAAACCATACGATAAAATTGAAGGTAGATTAATATCTGATTCAAATCCATGTCTTGATGAAGTTTATCATAATAACAGAGAAAAATTAAAAAACAACAACGGCATGTTAGTCTTAGAAAAATCTTATAATTTAACCCAAGTACCAACACAACCAACACAACAATAAGAACAAGCGCAATCAACACAACAATAAGAACAAACACAACCAACACAACAAGAAGAAGCTCTATAAAAAAAAAAAAAAATTATATCAAACAAAAATTAAAAAAAAAAAAAAAAAAAAACAAAAAAAACCAAAAACAAAAAAAAAAAAAAAAAAAAAAAAAAAAATTTATATGACAAAAACTTTTTATTATTTATAAATTTTTTATTTGTATTTTTTATTATAAAGTTAAACAAGATTTTTAATAATTAATTAATAATTTAATTAAAAGAGTCTATTTCAAAACATATAAATTACATTATAATTTTGAATAAATTTTTTTTGTCTTAAAAAAATGTTGCGTAAAATGCTAAAATTTTTATATTTTTTGGAAATTATCTTTTCAAACCAAAAAGTAATTGTGTCTTATTCATTAAATGGGCACACCCACATTACTATCGAAAAGATGTTGGTAAAGGAATGTGGATGTGGACGGTTTGGCTTGTGCTTTGCGTACAAAGCATTTCTTTTTTACCGCGGTACAATCATTAATGGTACAAGTCCAATATTTTAAACATTGAAGAAGATCGTATCGTTGCGAGTAAAGATTCAGTGGAGAATGGGAAATATTTGTAAAAAAGATACACCACCAGTTGTTTAACATGCATGTGAAGTTATTGAAAAGGGAGCACAGCAAATTGATAAAGATGCTGATATTGGTATTACTATACCAGCTCATATAGAATATAATTGTTATGAAGATCTTCAACATCATCACCATCAAATTTTCGTGTTGGTACATACAAACCACTCCAACAACAACAGCTACCACTTCAACAGTTAAATTAGCATATATATTGTTAGAATATGAAAATAGAATAACTAAAATTAAAGAAACCATTGAAAAGATATTAAATAAGCAGATACCAGAACAAGAGTGGTGGTAATGATATAGTTTCATTTAATTTTCGAATTCATCAGATTCAATAGTTAATAGTATATTAAATAGATATTAAATTATCATCTTCAAATTCCACAATCATCACAACAAACTGGTTCAATGGTGTCTGTGTCACCATCACCTTCATCGTTATGCAACTTCAGGTGGTTTTAATAGAATGATACAAATGAACATCAATGTCAGAGATTTTCCTCATTGACTAGTGTTGCAATTCCAGAGACATCATTTTTGGTAGTGAATTTAATTCAACATTACCTACAAAATCAAAATTGGTATTGGTTTTAGAAAAGCACATACATTTAGATTACAAATTAAGATTTCTTCAATACTTTTCATCAAATAATATTATAATAAACCCAGAATTTTGTTATATATTATAGAATAATCAATGAGCTCTAGAGTAGATAATAAATTATTAAAACATCTCAAAGATGATTAACAACAAATGGAAATGGTAATCAATTAGTTAAAAAGAAAGAAAAATACGAAAATAATCAAACCAAATAAACCAGAGAATGATGTATTATTTTTTTAAAATTTGGATAAACAAGGTAATGTACACATTTATAACATTTATATCTATAGTATTGATAATTAATATTAACACCACATGTTATTATCATCACAACAATATAGGTTTTAATTTTATTCAGCAACAACATAATCAACCTGTTGCTTTAATTGAAGAACCTTTTACAACACAACAACAATTCAATTACCACCACAACAACAGCAACAAGTAATGGAAGTTTAAAATTTATTCTCAAATGAAACACCACTTCACAACAACAAGTTAACAGTAAGATTAGTAGTAATAGTAATAGTGGTACAAATGTACATAGTTTATTACCACCATCATTAATTCAAAGATTAATTAATAGTTTACAGTCACAATCATCAGGATCAAATAGTAAAAGTAGTGATAGTTCAAGTGGATCATCAAATAGTAATATTAGTAGTGGTAGTGGGATAGGTAGTGGTTATAATAAATCACCAAATAGTCAACAAAAAAAAAGTAATAGTACATAATCCTACCTTCAACAAAATACACCATCATTGTCATCATCTTCTTCTTCTCTTTTTCCTCTTCATTAGCATTATCTTCTTCATCACAATACCTTCACCAATTTTAAATAGTAAAATAGTAATAACAGTAATAATTTAGAAATGGATCAAGTGTTAGTTAAAATAATAAATCATAAAGAATCCACTTTATAATGTCCCATACAACAACAACAAAAAGAACAACAACCAGTATTATTAAAATCACCATTATCCCCAATATCAATAAATGCATACCACCCTCCTCTTCAACATCAACAATATATAATATTACTACTAATGTAAATTCAACGCCATCTTTAACTCTTCATAATAATACAACAACTACATGATCATCAACTACACAACCTACTACTATATCATCAAGTGCAATAGGTTCACCCTCTTTTTTTAGTAGGTCAAATTCACCATTATTTAATTCAACAACGCCTTTAAATTCCATTTCCACTATCATTAAAATCAACAATTGAATCATGTACATTTATCATGTTGGTGATCCAAAGATTAAACCAGAATTGAATTCAATGGTACCAAATGTTGAAATGGACTGGGTAGTTATACCAATAAATCAATATCATGAAAGTAAATATGAAAATGATGAACAAGTTATATCTAGTAATCATGAACTTAATGAAAAAGAAATATGGGAAAAACAAGTACTTATATATAGAGAAATTGGCAATAAACAATTTATGATTAATAAAATGAATGATAACAAAGAATTAATATTAAATAACATTGGTAATCAACAATTGGTTGTTAATGAAATGGCTGATAATCAAGAAAACGTTTAAATGAACAAGAATTACTTAAAAATATAGAAGATTGGAATATCACTTATCTACCTTATTGAAGGTAGATTAGTATCTGATTCAAATCCAGTCTGCATGAAGTTTATCATAATAACACCGAAGATTTCGATGACGAAGATTTCAGTGGCGAAGAATTCAATGGTGAATATGATTCAGATATTGAAAATTCCAATAATATGTTAATATCACAAAACATATGTTATTATCACAAACAACAATATAGGTATTATTTAATGAAATTTATAGTAGAGCAAGATTAATAACCCACATAAGAAGAAATGATACAAAATCTTATATTTATATGTTTAAATAAAATATAAAACAAGAAACCTTTGAGATTATTTTATAAAATTATACAACATTCATTATCTTCAGATGAATATTTTTTATTTATTTTGTAAATATTTTGATTCATGTTTGAATTATTAATTGTTCCACTTGAAATACCTTTAATTATCTCCATCTCTTTTATTAATTCAGTTGAATACATGTTTAATCTATTTGTATGGTGTAAAATATTTAAAATTGCAAAATAAATTTCAAAATGATTAATACCATAATATGATTTAATTATTGAATATGAATCATAATTTAATTTTAATGATATATAATCATGTTGATTTGGACTTGATTTACCACTAATCATTCCTTCAGTTGAACCAGATGTTAAAGATTCTTTATCAAATGTATATGCATATAATGATAATGCTTTTGCAAACATTGGATGATCAGTACCATAATATTTTCTATATATGTTAATTGTTACAATTGCAAATGATCTACATTTCTCTTTATGAATTGGATCAAAAATAAATTGATTTGGATAATTGTTAACATTGTATGTTGGTGTATGAAAACATGATTCTAAATAACCATTATAGTAATTATTATGACCAATTTCAATTTCCATTTGACCCTGTGCCATTGAAAATAAATTTTGATTATCTAAAATAATTTGATTTTGTTTCTCAATTAATGATTTCCCTTTAGTATAAAAATCCCGACTTGTAATTAAAGTTGTACCATTTCTAGTTTTGAAAATACATGAAATGTAAATAGATAAAATTGAAACCAATATCATTATAACATCATCTCCATTACTACCACTACTATTACCTTTATTTGATAAATAAATATCTTCAATTAATTCTAATGATTCATCAAATTTTTCGAAATGTTGTACTAATGGTGTTTTTAAATCTATCTCCCCTCGATCATTAATTGAATGAACACATTCACTAATATATAGTGATCTTGTATAACATGCTAATACATATGATTGATTTATAATATTTGATGTTGTTTTTGATTTTTCAATTGCCAATGTATAATAATAAATTGATTTTTTAGTTGATTCTTTTGATTTTAATTCATTATAACAATAACCCAATAAATCTAATAATTTAATTTGTTTTTCAATTTGAAAACTGTCAATGACCTGAAATTCCAATTCTAAATTTACAATTAAATTTAAAATTTGTTGTATTTGTAAAAATATAGGCTTTGAATAAATATTGGGTGAATCCATTTGTGTGTCTAAAAATAATGGAAAAATAAAAATTAAATAAAAATAAAATAAAAAAAAAAACAAAAAAAATAAAAATATCTTCACAAAATATCCAATAAAATTCAAATAACTAACCAGCATTTCTGACCATGCTGATATCAATTTTTATTTAATAATTTTTTAATGGTTTACGTTTTAGTTTTTAAAGGAATATTTTAAAAGCTAATTTTTTAGTTGGTGATAAAAATATAAACAATTAAAGAAATAAAAACTAAAAATACAAATCCACCAACTATAATACCAGCAAGTTGAGAATTTGGAAGTTTATGTGTGGATGATGATGATTTACAAATTGAATTTTCATCATTATTTGAAGCTGTATTGCTATCAATTAAAACTGAGAAATCAGGATCAATTGTAACTTTAGTTTTATAATTTGGAATTGTTTTACCAATAAAAGATTGGGATGTTGAATAATTTGAAATAACATTTAATGATTTATCTAATTGTACATTTGATATTCCAATTGTTTTAGAATCAACTATACCCCTTTTAATGAATCTACCATATAATGAATTACCTCAATTTGAATTTTAATATAATTTGAATTACCACTTGATGATGTTGATCCAAATTCTTTATTTGAACATATATTATCACCATCATTATTATTTGATTTTGTGAATAATGCAGACATTACTAATTGTAATGAATTTAAATCACTTGAAAATGCATATTCTGTAATTTCAATTGTATATTTAATTGTTGATGGATTCATTGTTAAATTTTGATTTGCAAATTCAATTACAGTTTCCAATGTAAACCATTCTAATGTAACTGTAATATTGGTTGTAATTGATTGACTACCAATACCAGATGTTGTTATATTTGTAAAATATACACTCTTTTTTTCATTAATTTCATTATGATGAACCCATTTATCAAACGTAATGGTTTTAACATGTTCTTGATTAAAATTTAATTCTCTTAATGATACCATTGAAATTAATGATTTAAATAATACATTTGTTTTATTATCAACTGTTACTGGTATTTCAGTTGTTGGTTCATTTTCATTTGGATTTGGTTTAGGTACAATTAATACTTGTGATGTACATGATACACCAATCCATGGCGAATAACAAACACACCCAACACCTTGATTACAATATCCTTGTTTTGATCCACCACAAATTGGTTCACCTAAACATTTTTGTGGTGCATTACTTGTTAATGGTGTTGTAGTAGGAGTTGTAGTTGGTGATGTAGTTTGATAATTAATATTGTAATAAATTGGATTGACTGTATATTCATTTGAATCTGATAATGTTGATTTTACTTTAATAACAAATGATTGTGTTGTCTGTTTAATACCATAAATAATTGCAAATGATTGTGTTTTTGTTAAAGGGATATAAGTGTTATTAAATGAAATACCACCTTCATCATTATAATTAACTGCCAATGAATCAATGTTTAATAACCCTTTACCATAAATAACTAATTTACCACCTTCTGATGTAATTGATCCAGTTGATGTTATAATTGGTTGATCTAATTCATATGTTAAACTTAAAGAATATGGAAACCCATTATTTTTCAAATAATTTGAATCAAAGCCATTATGATAACCAAAATTATTAATAAAACCATAAACTGAAAAAGAAACAATTGGGGTATCTCCATGGAATCCAAATGAAATTGGTAATTCAATAACACATTGATATTGAAGTGGAACTGAGTCAATTGGTCCAACTATTTTTGATACACATTGAATAATTTCTAATCTAATATTTTGAATGTAAACAATTGGAAGTTGATCAACTCTTAAACCAGAATCTAAATCTTTTGCAGCAAAATTAAATATAACACTTCTACTTAATGAACCAACACCAACTGATGAACTTGATACTGAAAAATCAGTTAATTCGGGTGGAGATGGATCTTGTAGATTACCATCACAATTCAATGAAATTGTATTAATTGATATATCACCCATGTAATAAATAAATGGATTTGCAGTTGGATTTGGAATATCATTAAATACACTAAATTCTGAAACAATATCATTTGTATCATAAAGTAAAACTTCTGTGATTACATATTCTTGTGTATAACATGGATTTGACATTGTAAATAAAATATCATACACTCCAAGCCATTTATCACCTGAAACAGCATCATTAACAGTGAAATTAAAATGAAATGTTGCGCTATCAATTTTACCCATTATTTTAATATAACCTCTATCAAATCCATTAAAATCATCTTTAATAGTTAATTCCCATCCAATTTTACCACCAATAGCAGTAACAGAATAATCTGGTATCCTTATAATTGATGTAAACACCGGTCCATATCCATCTAAGTCTAAAATTTTAAATTGAATACTATCATTAGTATAAATGATGAGGCATACTTATATCATTTTCAAATTAATACATACAAGTTGAATTTACGATTAATGGTACAGGTGTTTCAAATGTAGAGTCAAAGAATATATCATTATCAGATGTAATAATTGCATATTGAATATTACCAAAAATATTATTTTTTGGTACTATAAATTTACAATTAAACATTTGTAATGTTGAATTCCATACAATTGGAAAATATTGATCGTATGGATATAAAGATTTTTTTTGTTCTGATATTGGATCAAACAAAATAAAATACATTGGTTTTTGAATATGAATATCACTTGAATTAAAGTATAATATATTATATGATGATTGATTATTTAAATTTAAATTATTTTCTAAAAATGATATATTTTTAAAACTATTAAAACTTATAATACCTGAATAAAAAATTGTATATTAATATTATAAATTGAGAGGAAGAAAATTAAATTAATGTGTATGTACATTACCATTGTTCATATAAGAAGGGTATAAAAATTGAGTTGGTGGATCTACTTTAAAATATGTACCATTATTAAGGGTGATACTTTCTCCATAAATATTTACAATTTTAAAACTTGTAAATCTATCAAATAAATTTACAATTAATTCATATTCACCATCTGAAGTTGTACCTGATACTACTTTACCATATATTATTACCCCACGAATTGATTCTGCACTTATATATGATATACCAGCCGCATCCCATACTTTTAATTTTAACGAGTGAATTGAATTTTCAACTTGTATAAATGAATATGATATAATCCTAGGTTTTGATACCTGGACCAAATGCAAATGGAAATCCATACTTTAATTTAAGAGTTGATCCAGATGATATTGAATGTCTATTAAAATAATTGTCATAAGAAAATTGAATTATAAACAATGGTTTTAATATGTCATCACCAATTCTCTGAACTGTAAATCCAGCTGAGAAATTTGGTGATAAAAGTTCTATTATTTTCCAAATATGAATTTTAACAAGAGTTATTAATATATTGGTTTATAATTAAAGTATTACACAACGGTTTAATATAAACCACTTACTTCCTATTCTTTTTTCAAAGAGTGTTTTAGAAGGAGTCGAACCACTTTGATAATAAAGATTATATTTAATATCTGTTGCACCATCTGATAATAAATCACTAAAATATGAAATATATTTAATTGATCCTTGAATACCAGATATTGGTCTAGGCATAACCAGTAAAACATTACCATTTAATTCAGAGGTAAATTCTAAAAATGGTTTATTACTAGTTGATGATGATGTAAATACAATTAAAGGTGAATAACCTTGCCCAAATTCATGAACAACATTGGGTGGATCTATAACTGGTAAATAATTTATATCTATAACCTCTTCACTTATAATATCTATATGTGTTTTAGTGTTCATGATGAAACAATTAGTTATTAGAACACAAGTATACTATTTATGAAAATGTTAATTACTTTTGAATATTCGATCAAATTGTAAGTCTACTGTTTCTGTTGTTGAAATTTCAATATCTAATTTTAGAGGAGATTGAAAATTTGTTTGATAGTTTTGAGGAAGCCACGCCACGTAATATGAATTTGACTGACTAATTATCTTTGTACCTGTTACACCTTGACCAATTAATGGGAACTGATTAGGTAAACCTGTAGCTGTAAATGCTGAAAGATATATCTAATTAATCCACTATTTTTTGGTATAAAATTAATTGAATTTGCAACAGATATAAAAACATTTATTTTGAGTCAATATATATGATATTAATTTATCTTTATGATTAATGCGTGTTTACATACGTTTGGTACAAATTAAATCCAATGCATATGAAATTTCAACAGCTTTTATTGTTTTTGCAATAATCACGAAAGATGTAGTTGGGATATTTGATATTATAACACTGTATAAATCTTTTAAACCTTCTGACATTTCCAAAACGGTTGTAAAAGGTGATACTGAAAAATCTACAATTTTATCAAGTGTATCAGTTGTTTCAACAATGAAATAAAGATTAAAATCACATGTTGTCCAATCATTTGATACAAAATTATTATATGATTGTCCTGGTACACCAGTTATTGTTAATGTTGTTGGTTGATTGTTTGGTGTAATTTGTGATATTACTATTTTTACATTTTGATTTAAACTATAAAACAAAATTGTAAAAATAAACAATATATATTTTTTCATTGTTTGTTTGTATTGTTGTTTTTTTTTTTTTGGTGATGGTTGTTTTGTCTTGTGAAAAATTTTCTTTTTTATATCTAGATAGTTAGTTAATGATTTTATTAATCTTTAGATAAATTGGCAATCTCAATAGTCATTTAAAACTGTAGTTAACAATATATCCTTTTCTTCTTTTGTTTTTAAATGATTCAATTTAAATTTATTGTTATTATTATCTTTTATAAATAATGAATATATGGTTATAACTTTATCGCGTAAAGTATCAATCATTTTATATTTTAACATCAATAGCCGATGTAAAAAAACCAAAAGTGTAAAAAAACCAAAAGTGTAAAAAAAACCAAAAGTATAAAAAAAAAACCCAAAAGTGTAAAAAAAAAAAACCCCCCAAAAGTGTAAAAAAGGCCCCTGCGAGGATCGAACTCACGACCTCTTCATTACTAGTGAAGCGCAATACCACTATGCTAAGCGGCCTATTATTTGAAAACTAAATTTCTATGATCAAAAAAATCATTTATCAAAGAAATGGATATACTTGAATACAAATTTATAATTGGTGGTGATTTTAATACAGATTATCAAAAAGTTTCAGAAATTGGTTCTAA